>JAYESA010000360.1:0-229636 GCA_036927795.1 Iris macrosiphon
AGATATATTTACATTTTAATTAAAATTATTATGTACTTAAACTATTAGTTACGATTTATTTATATATTTATGTTTCTTAATTACAGGAGAATATACATATAGCTTAGATTGTTCTTTTGAACCATTTTCAAGCGAAGAGATATATGTATGAAACTAAATACTTTATTTCTATATCTTCATCTAAAATGAGCATATTATAACCATTTATAACAACTTAAAAGTACTTATAACTAACTGAACAATATCACAACAATCTCGGCCAATGTATAACCAACTATAGCAAATTGTGACAAAATTATTAAATTGTAAAAAAAGATATTTAGTTTGTCGTAATTGTTAGAAATGGTTATATTATTCATCGATTGTTATAATTAGTTATATATGATAAAAAAATATTCTAGTTTATTACAAATAGTTCTAATGATTGTAGTTTGGTCAATTATATAGGAGTGGTAAAGATAAAAAATTAACTTTTTTTTATTTTTTTTAAAAATGGATTGAGTTGTTGATTGTGGGTTTGTAGAGGGATGTGAAGGCTAAGTACAAGAAGGAAAGAGGCACAGATGAAAATATAATGACATGGGGGATACATAGTGATTAGAGAGGGGGGTGCGGGGGGGGGGAGGGGGGGAGGTGGCGGAGAATTGGGGGAGAATTTGAGATCCAAAGGAGATTAGGAGGAAGAAGGAGAGAGAAAGAAAGAGATAAGTTGGTATAAACACATCATTAGAGAGAGATGCCGCAACTTAAGTTTAAAAGTAAACATATCTTCAGATATTTTAGAATTTTAGAATTTATTAATTTAGGTTGGTTGTAGGGAGATTAAACAAAATGTACTTCTCAAAGGGGATCATGTTTCTAAAAGTTGGAGTTCTTATAAGTTTTCCTCCTCTTTTTTGTTATAGAATGTTATGGGTTCTAGACATTTACAATTATGAAAACTTTTGAAAAAGAACAATAGTTCAGCGTATTCAGTGGCAAATTAGAGTTTAGAATAGCAAATTTGTAAACAAAGTTTATGATATTAAAGGGATGTATACTTACCCAATTTACTATAAATTTTAGAGGTCGATAAGTTTTAGGGATGGAGATACCTATCCGGCTGGTTTTAGAACATCCATCTATCCCTTACATGACAATATATATGTATAATTTTGCAGACTTGTTCACCAAATCGTTGCCAAAGTCAACTTTTCAGAAACTAGTTCATGGAATTGAAATGCGACGTCTTCATCAACTGACTGTTCAAGATCAACATCACCAGAGGTAGTGATTGTTTTCAGAAAAAAAAAAATTACATTTTGTATAGACTATAACGCGTTGTACTCTTTTTCCTTAGTCATGAATTTTTTTTCCATTAAAATTTTCCTGACAAGGCTTTAATGAGACAACATTAAACGTGTCCAACACCTATCTAAGTCATCCTAAAGATTATAATCTTTTCTTTCGCACAGGTTTTGTCCTAATAGATTTTCCTGACAAAATTTTAACGAGACAATAGGCTTAGAAATTGTAGTCATCCAAAGGAGGAGATTAGTATTACACCTTCATTGGGTTGTATAAATAAGATATTTGCCTCCCACTATGTGATTACACTAATAAGAAATCTTCTTTCCTATTTTCTTCTTCCTTCTTCTACATTTATTCTAACATAATGTGTATTTTGTTTACAAAACAATGATCGACTAACCAATAATCAAAATTTGAACTCCACCCTCACCCACCCCCAACAACATTAACACACCAATATCCATACAAACAAAAATCCACCTGTCTGAAAAGGAAAACTCAAATTTGATTTTCTTTCATGTTCCCATACATATATTTTAACTCTAATACTACTTCAGCTTTCAAGCATACAAAGAAGTCAATTAGTAAAGAGCTTATGTATATCCTACTTTCTCGCTAGGGACTCCGACTTGTGCTCACTTCCTGATGTAACAACATAACCTGCTCCAACCTGGAGGAAAACACAGGAAAAGAAAAAGCACGGAATGTAAATAACTTGTAACTTATATCATGAAGAGTGTACAAGCATTCTTTTCTTTTAAAAAAAAAGGAAAAAATAGGATGTAATTAGGAAGAATTTAACTATGAAGAGTGCAATATATACTATACCTAGTTTAGTGGTACTATATATTGAGCATGCTTAGTAATATTTGCATATGCAAGCGTATGCATGTATCTATTATCGCTTTAAAATAGTAATGGCCTATGTTACACATTCTAAGCGATTTGATTCAGTGCTAGGTATGTCACATGCAGGCTAACAATGCGGCTTACAACGCCTTTTTTTAATTTCAAGGTTTAACAATCTTTAGATTTCCTTCCTAAGAGCCCCCTCAATTGTCTGGGAGGCTTGGAACAAGGATTTCTTCCTAATTGAGGGGAGCCTTCCCATCAATCACCTAGAGGCTCAGAACCTGGAGGCATTATTTAATAAGGAGGATCAGAGCATCGATGGGATGCACCAATTATTACAAGATATTGAAACTTAATTCCCAAGAAAGAAGATAACAGCCCATCCATTACTAATCCTATGTTGATATCTAGCAACACCCTTCTTGAATTTCTTCTCTATAGCTTCGTGCATCCACAGAGTAGATAAGACAACAATAGAGAGAACAAGTTATTTTCTTACAAGAAAACAATTTTCCACCTCTCTCTCTCTCTCTCTCTCTCTCTCTCTCGACAGGAGAACCGACTTTGAGCAACAATCACATCACATAACATTCTATCTATTTCTGGTAGCATCTCCCATATCCAAACTAGTTCCAGTAAATTGAAAGGTCAGCTAAGGAAAACAAATTTTGTTTGTAGATAAGCCTGAATATGACTGACAAAATCACAAGTGAAGAAATTATGATCAACTGATTCCTCTTCTACTCACATAGACAACAAAGTGATCCTCTGCCAACACCCGTTTGAGAAGAGGGTTTATAGTCAAGTGTCTATTCTCAGCCACAATACTCACATAAATGAAATTTACGTGTTCATACCCTTTTGGCCAATCCCCATATCGAAAGTACAAGTAAATTGAAAGGTCGGCTAAGAAAAACAGATTTTTTTTTAAAGATGAGCCAAAAATATGACTGATAAAATCACAAGTGAAGAAATTATGATCAACTGATTCCTCCATCTCACATGGACAACAAAGTAGTCCTCCGCTAACGTCCCATTTCATAGTCAAAAGTCTATTCTAAAGGCTCAGCCACAATAACATTCCCGCTTCAATGAAACTTTTGTTTCATAACCTTTTGGCCAATCGCCATATCCAAAATAGTTCCAGTAAATTGAAAGGTCGGCTAAGAAAAACAAATTTTGTTTGTAGATAAGTCCAAATATGACTGAGCATCACAAGAAATTATGATCAACTGATTACTCTTCTATCTCACATGGACAACAAAGTGATCCGCCGCCACTGTCCCTTCTAAGAATTTTGTTCATACTGGGGAAGTATATTATAAAGGCTCAGCAGAATAGCATTATCACTTCAATGAAACTTATTTGCTACCTAACCATTTCGGCCGATCCCCATATCCAAAAAAAGTTGCAGTAAATTGAAACGTCAGCAAAGAAAAACAAATTATGTTTGTAGATTAGCCCAATTATGACTAACAATCACAAGTGAAGAAATAATGGACTGCTTCCTCTTCTATCTCACATGACAATAAAGTTGTTACAACAGATGAGATCGAGAAGCCTTTGAACGCACAAATCACAGAAAAGAGACAGAAAACACTGATTTCACGTGGAAACCCTGAATGGGAGGAAAACCACCGCCAGCAACAGGATAATTCACTAAACGTATCTGGAGGATTACAGACTCAAGATTTTTCATATTACAAATTCCTGATTTTTTTTTGTCAGATGATCCAATGATCTTCATGTAGAGGCTATATAGTTTCTCATCACCCTAAATTGGACCTAGGTACATTCCTACCCTGAGTTCCCAAATTACCCGTAAAGTTTGGGCACATACCGACTAGGATTAGCAGCTAACCAACACTAACCCAAATAAGTTTAGGATTTAATACATCGTAACAAAAGTGATCCTATGTTGCCATTTTGAAATTATTGTTTCATTATCAAAAGTCTATTCTAAAGGCTCACTTCAATGAAACTTATTTGTTCCTTGACCTTTTCGCCAAACCCACCTGCCACCTCAAGGCCTCATTAAATTATATATTGATTAACAGAGAATACTCCTGATGATACTTCCTATTTCTACGATCCTATCCCTGCCCTAATTGGACAGAATTTAGCACATTCCTACTGTGATTCACTTGTTGAATTCTGTCATCTATTATAACATGAAAAGGATAGGGTTCCATCTCCATAGTTCATACCCACATCATGTATTCCCATTCATAAGCTAGAGAGCAGCTTTTGTCTCGTGCAATGTTCAAAAGAGAAGGAAACTATATGGAAATAAGATGATTACTAGCCCATCTTTGCAACCAAAACTTACACTGTAGCACTCTCACATGTGATAGCCACCCCATCTTTGAATTTATATTTTCTTTTCCATTACAACCTTCCGAAAGGATGGAGCAATTTATATTCTCCCTCATCAATGCCCAAAATAACTGGATTAATATTTATTCAGAACCTGCACCATTCTAGTCTTGGCTTTACCCGTAACTTCCATCTCCACTTCCAAGGAGTGCTAAATTCAGGTATCTCGTACTCAAAACTCCTAATCCACTCATTTTTTTCTCGACAATCATCCTCCCAGCTGATCAAACCGTTTATCAGCATTTCCTTGCCGGTACACTTCCATAGAAATGATTTTCTAGCTTTATCAAACCTTTGGATAACCCATGCTGGAGAATAATAGAGTGATAACATGTTAATGGTAGAATCGTCAGCATAGATTTAATCAAAATAAGTCTACCACCTCTCAGGCTCTCACAGTTATAGATGTCGGCCAAAATGTCTGAATAGGTGGTTCAGAACAGAAAACATAACCGACTTGCATATTAAGTCGTTCAGTGAAAAAATCGGCGGGGCTACTCCTGACATGCTAGCCGATATCACATATCCAACAAAATTGGTCAACATTATGTACAATCAGGTATTCAAGTTCACCAGCCAACTCTTTCTCCTCGCTAAGACAATTAACTCAATTTCACTTCTTCAACCCCTGTACTCCTGAACGTACAAGAATGAAATGATAAAACCAAATAAAACCAAATAAATCCTTATTCAATTCAAAAGGGAAGCTTCAACAGGGAAACACACCAGAAAAGAGGCCTTGATGTGACGATCAGCAACATCCAGAAGCAATGGGGGACAGATTAGGCGTCATCAAGAAGATCCAGGGAGGGATCCACGGAGCTTGCTGGTCAGCGGTTTGAAAGGTGTGTGTTTGGGGTGGGGGGGGGGTGGGGGGGGGGGGGGGGGGGGGGGGTGAGTATTGAGTACCAACCATCTAACCATTCACATGGCTAACTGCCAAGTCATGCATCAAGCAATTAACTGAACCACCAAATACCAATCATATTCACGTCCACATGGTGGCAACAAGTATATTGTCATCGGAGGCAGATCGGAGCAGGCGCCATCAGCGTGAGGTGCAGTGTGGCGTACCAGAGCGGCTTGTCATGACCAGTGCCATTCAGGTTCGTCGGGGCGCATGCCCGAGTGCGCCATTGCATGCCATGGCATACCTGGTCAGAACCAAATACAAACAGCCATTTTCTTTTATATGAATCCGAAGTCCAAAACCGACCAATAGCAAACCCAACCCGAAGTCCAAAACTAATCCAAAATATATCAGAAGCCCTGAATCAATCCGTTTTCTTTCTTATTTCTCATCCCAAGGAGCACCCTCCAAGTTCCCCTGAACTATAAAAGACTATACAAAGAGGCAAGCTGATACGACTTTTTATAGGAACTACATTCATCTCTATGACACACCAAGCCAAAAGAGTGAAACCATGCCATCAAAATAGGTATTTAACTGGGGACATTTTGCCAAAGAATGGATATATGACTTCTGGCAGATGAGGATGTGCTTCTGGACCACAGAACTACATTGGTAATGGAGATAAGGAAGTTTCTAAACAACCAAGTCGTCTAACTGACCAAAAAAGTAAGCTTTCGAAAAGATGGTAGAGATGTAGACTATACATGTGAAAGGCAAAATTTTCAGATTCAAGCTTTACCATTAGTCCAGTAGCATAAGAGTGACGGTGGTGTACAATCAAAAGTATAATGTTAGATAGTGAGAGACATCACTTTGCACTCAAGAGAACATGAAGATATTTAAATGGTGAGAAATTTGTTTTAATCAGATGTAATTTGTAAGAAGGGAGTTGTGTGTGAGATCACCTGGCAATCCTTTAAAACAACGCGCTCTTGAAGTTGGACATTGCTACAAACAATGGAACCTTGAACTAAACACCCGTCGTCAATAACAACATGATTCATCACAACAGAATTAACAATCTGTAAGTTCAAAATATATATTATTGATTAGGAGTGTAAACTCATAGGTAAAAATACAAATAGTATAGCTACAATAATGATGTTAGGGAAAATCTACTGCAGGACCTAACACGTGTTTGACTCTGGTAAAAACTTATCACAGCAATAACCATAACAATGGAAATCAGCAGTGACACATACAAGTAGAACTAAGTAAATAAATATTGCTCAAGGAAAACTCTTTATGACTTTTTATTTGAAACTACCTTTACGTTTGAACCAATCCTGCAGTGTCGACCAATAACAGAACGCTTCACGCTACATTTATCACCCAATTTTGAACCCTCAGCAAGCATGCAATGTGGGCCAACCTAAACCATCAATGTAATTAAGTTACAAGGAAAAAGAACATAGAGAAAGCCCCTAAAATGAGACAATTTGGCAAGAAACAAGACAAAATTAAAAAGAGTTCTGTAAAATGTGCCATCAAAATGCAAGAATAATATTCTCTGCAAGAAAAAGAGTTTCCAAAAAGAAAACAGGTTCACAAACAAATTAAAAATTGAAACATGAGTAAGAATAGAAAGATTAAAATCTTGATATGCATACAATTAGTAACCTTTAGCAATTAACCTGTGTACAACTACATAAACCAAAAGGAGGGGATGAACACGAGATATATGAAAGAACAGTTTATCCAACTAAGGGGCTGTTTGGTTGGCTGTAAGTCTTGCTGCTGTAATTGGTGTTGCAACACTTGCACCAATTCCAGTGTGTGTTGGCTGTAAATGGTGTATTTACAGCAACAAAGCTGCAATAAATACCCCCATTTCCTGCAGCTTTTTTTGCAGCCAAAGTGGCTGCAACATCAATTACAGCAGCAAAAGCCGCAAAGGATTTCCATTTACAAACAAACAACCTCTAAATGTATGATACTTTTCACAAGACAGATATACGAGCATACTACAAGACTCTCTTTGATCACTTTCCAAGATAAAAAAAAATGGAAGCTCGGCAGAAAAGCAAAACAGAATCCAATGTAACATATGACGACATAAGACTTCTCGAGTAATGTACACGTAGTAACTATGACATCTACTCACAGTCGTTTTAGATCCAAGCTCTGCTGATGGATGAACAATGTTATTTTGCACAGAGAAAGAATAGCCAGAAAGGTGACTAGCCTCTCCTACAACCTACATTCAATGGTAAATGAAAAATAATCATCAAATGCTGTGTGAAAAATTCAATGGAAAACGATCAAGTGAGAAGAATATAAAGGAGAATGGCCTATGCATATTTCTTACATCACGGTTGATATCACTGAATGCTTGAATAGAATTTAAACGGGCACAATACTTGCTTTTGTTCGCAATGTAAGCACAGCATTTATGTGTCTTTGGAACAGAAGCCGAATCTTTAGGACCCAAAGCATGTCCATGAAAAGCAGAGGGAGCAGTTACTCTGTGTTGAGACAGCCACGCCATGTTGTTCTGTGAAGAAAGAGTACCATTACAGCCTTCTTCACTGTGATAAACTCCATTTGCCGATGCTTCTGATCTCTGATTCATATTTTGACAATAATTTAGATAAGAATTACAACTTTGAACTATCGCCAACTATCTCACTTAGCATACCAGCTGGGTCCTAACAAGATATGGTAAAACATCATGCCGAATACTATGAAACATGTTCTTCTGATCCAAAACCTCCTGTAGAATGGTCCTGAAAAACCATCTTGATCAGAAACATAAAAAGAGGATATCCAGCCCAACAATAGCAAAAGTTTAGAATAAGGTTGGGGAAGACATGAAACGAAATTAGATCTCTATGTATATGCAACAATGACAAACCTATTGAAGGCATACATATGGGCATCCATGAGATCAGCACGAATTTCCATCTGGAAAATAATCAATAACTCTGTGTGGTTAGATGTCGTTTAATTAGCAAACATTAAATTCATATATACAATTGTATAGAAGTGTTGATTGGCTAACAGCAGACGTCGTTGATACCTGACCTACAGCACGGAGTATGTTCTTTTGAACCCGGATTTCTTTATCAACCTCCGTTCCTGTTGAGATTTACGAAACATAATGATTACTCACTCAAAATAGCTGCTTCAAACATGTAGGAATAGTCAAATAAGAAAACCTGAAGCTACAAGTAGCAAGAACTGCCTTGTAGGATCAAGCCCCACAATATTGTGTCTGACTGGTTTTTTCGCCTTGTCCTTTCCTCCAGAAGACCCAGACTCAGAAGGTCCAGTGATAGGAGCGTTACATAGCAATGTAGTTACTGCTGCACCATGCCTCCTATGAGTTGCTGCCACTGCTCCAGGTGGCACATCAGAAACAAGGTCACCGCTCACGATCTACACAAACAAAAGTTGTTGCAAGGTAGCGGGAAAAATCTTAAGGGTCTGCTTGGCTTGGATTGAAAGGAAGGGAGAGAGGGGGGGGGGGGGGGGGGGGGGGGGGGGAATAAGTGAGGGAGAGGGGAGTCGATACATATAACCTTGTTTGGATTTGAGGGAGAGTTAAGTAGGGTGTGTTTAATAACTCTTGTTTGAATTGGAGGTTTTCAGTGGGAGGAGGATTAATAAAAATATAATAGTTACAAAAAATACCCTTATTATATATGGTTTTGAGTAGGAGTAGGAGTAATAAGAGAAAGCGAGAAGAGACGATACATCTGAACGACAACAGGTTGAAAGCCAGGAAGACAGAGCAGCAGGTTAAAAACAAGAAAAATGGTGGAGAAGATCATGATATTTTATAGGACAAATAAAGGATATTTATGACTTTTTAAACAAAACTCCTGATTTTTCCTTATTAACCCTCCGATTTGAAGGGTTGAAAAATGGACAAAAGAAGGTTAAACAAATCCTCACTTAACCCTCCATGACTTCCCCTCCTAAACCCCCACCCCTAAACCAAAGAGGATTTTTTTTTTTTTTCCATTACTTAACTTCCCCTCACTTAACTCTCTTCACCCTCAATCCAAGCAGACCCTAGGAGTTGACAGGAGCTTTGAAGGCTGAAATGTTTACCAGAACATCATTTGCTGTAAGGTGGTGAGCCACTGCCCGCAATGCCCCAGCAGTTCCAACATCCTCAGGGACTGCAGCTACCTGCAGAAATGATCATAGTTAAATTTGATTATGATCTATCTACGCCAGCTAACATTTACAAGATACCACTACTAACTAACAAAGCAAGTAAACAGGCAAACAAGCATTCACCCAAATCATAACCTCCATGTATGGTATGTAAGATCATGCACACTAAACATCTCCAACAATAAGATATTCAAACAAGAAAACCAGGATACAGCTCAAATTGATGATTGAATCCAAATATTCAGAGTTTTAGTTAATCAGCTCTTCCATTGAAAATTTGATAACTCACATGATGGTCTGCACTGCAGAGAAACATCGAAGATCAAACATCTTAATCACAAACTACCCTAGCCGACACCAAAACTTTGGGATAAAGGCTTCGTTATTGTTGTTGTTGTCGTGAACCACGAACTACGTAAATCTTAAGTCCACAAACAAACAGAGCTCTATCAGAAGTCCAGATAAATAAGAGAAACTAAAAGCATATTGCAGTCATTTAGTCCCTCTTTCCCTGTATTTTTGGTAAACAACAGTGAAGTTTTGCATCTATGGACTACTAGAGAGATTTCAAAATCATCATCATCGGAACCTTCACTCATTAGATTGAGGTCGCCTATTGAGCACAAGAAAGCTCCACAAAACAAAATGACAATGTTTTGTCTTTAACAGTTAACTAGTTGTCATCCTCACGCCAATCCTCTGGTTGGTGCCAAATTCCAAGTCAATCCTTTGGGTTGGTGCCAAATTTCAAGTCAAGGTAGCTATGAGCAAGTAGCCACCTTGCCACAAACCTAGAGAACCAATTGCTGGGTAGATATGAGAAAGGTAGCCATGAGCAAACATACCTTTTTGGTTATGAAGTTTAAGCTTTTTGCAACCAATGAAGTAACTTAACGGTTAAAACTGCAAGTCTAGTCTGATCTGTTATATCATCAGCTTAATGGATACAGAGGTCCAATCAAGCGGCCGAGTATTGGAAACTCTTTACGCAATATTTTGTATTTTATGTACCTTAGCACAACAATGTAATTAGGAATAGAGAATCTCTATCAAATGTTGTTGGAAGAATGGTACTAATTGTTATTTGATTTGATACATTGTGGTATACATATTCATTTTTTTACAGATTATTCTCATGAATTGAGATTCTCACGAGTCTTTTGTACTGCTTCCAAGTACTTGGAGGTTAATTTCCATTGTTTGTCACGTACATATCAGAACAGCCACCTTTGGCCAACATATAACATGGATTAAGCTTGCGGGGGGTGTACCTTTTTCATGTAAATTTGTTATCCAGATCCACAGTTATAAGCCTTTGTGTCAAACTGGCCATCATTAGTTTCTGGCTTTTATTAGTATTTTAGACTGGTTTAGTTATTAATTTTAGCCTATTAGTGGAGGATGTCGACAAATATTCGAGTCCAACTTTGACTTTGAATGCATAAGCAAAGGTGAACTCACAAGTATATATGCTCATAAGAATTAGGTCTGTTTAAAGTTAATCTATATAAAAAAAAAACCTGCAGAAGATTGATTGAATCTTCTTTGGCCATTTTTACATGTATAGTCAAAATAGGAGTTTTACTATATTTGAGTAACCAAACTTGAGTTTGACTTGTAACTTGAAATGCTTCAAATTTCTAGTGAATTATTAGGAAAATTATAAGTTAAATATGCTTAAGTTTGAGTTTGCCGTTTGACATAATTAATATGTAAACGAGGACCCAAGGTTCCTTTAATGATAATACTACCATGATATTGCACGTAAAATGCTACTTGATAACAGGTACTTGAAACTGAGATTCTACTTTACTAGACAGAAGTTGTGCAAGATGGGTAAAAAATTGACTAGACATAACATAGACCAGATGGGCTAAATTTTAAGTACAGATTGGGAACTTTTTGTACAAATATAAAGTATAGTAATTCTCAATTCACCAAATAAAGAAGTAAACTAAAAGGATGGGCATTCACCGCCAAAAGAAAGAAGGGAATGAGATAAAGAGGGGGAGAGAGCAGAAATAGCAAGAGGAGCAAGAACATCAGCAGCAGCAAAGAAAGGAAAAGGGACAAGGAAAGACTTGAGGTAAGTCACTAGCCATCATCCCTATGTATCGTTGTTACCAAGGGTTCCACATAATTCTGAATTTCATGTAATTTAGTCGTCATTAATCTTTCTTCTTTTTTTGAGGATTTAGGTGCTTCATTTAATTACAGTACCAATACATGTCTTTCCTCGAAGGAACGTATTGTGTTAACACAACAGATTACAAGAGAAGGAAAGAAAGAAGGAAAGCAGAGGAAAGGGTTCTATTATTTCATGTTCAAAAAAGGCACTAATATCAGTCTGTTTTGCAGGTTCCGCTGAACCTGATGAATGGTCCCTGACCAAAAAGTCAAGGTTTATTACATCAGATAGACCAGTTCACTAGGATGTCCACTGGCTCTATTAAGGGACATGTCCTATGTAACACTAACAAAAATCATATCCTTCTTTAAAACTTCATCCATGTTCATTTATCTTATAACTATTATTTCTAGTAAGGGGCATCTTCGCTTATAACTATTATCTTATCGCTCTTCCTTATCGGTGCATCTATTTGTTTACGTTGCACACAAGGTTGTAAAAAGCGCTAGGCGCTAGTAGGACGGGTTAGCGCCGCCTAGCGTCTAGCGCCTAGCCTGCCTAGATGTAGGCGGTTCAAAAGAAATAAAAAAAAAATCAAAAAACCTAATAAAAATGCATAAAAAGTTCATAAAACCCCATAACATGCATAGTCGGGCGTCGGAGGGACTAGGCGGGGCGGATACGAGCCGCCTCGTATCCGCCTAGCGCCTAGGCGGCCGCCTTTTGGAACAGTGGATGCACATGTCCAAAACATCTACATATGCTCTTCTCTCGTATTGTCCTCGATTGGGCACCACTTCTAACTTCACATGAACACACGCACTTCTTATCCTATCTTTTAATGTGTTAATGTTCATCCATCTTAGCATTCTCGTCTCTAAATCCATACCACCGTACGAGTATAGTGATATCACCATGAGCACAATAGCAATGCTCGAGGAACAATACGAATCGTCGCTTAAACGTCCGGCATCGTGCTTAGCCGCTAATGAATCATGCCACGTCCTAACTTCGAACATGGATCCGTAGCAGTATCAATATGTTCCATTGGGGCTACTGAAATACCGAACACGTCTTGCTACTTCGAACAGAAGAACAATTTCTTTGTTATGAAAAAATAAAGAGATGAGGAGAGGGAAGGACTTCAACGTGGAGGCGGTCGACGTAGGCGCTGGAGATCCAGCCGCCGACGCGGCAGGCGGCGTTTTCCCCCTCGACGACCTGCGAGTGAAGGAAGGAATGAGAGAGAGAGAGAGAGAGAGAGAGAGAGAGAGAGAGAGTTAGGGTTAGTAAAACTGACGACGATGAGGTCCTTGAGGTTGCTGGACTCGAGGAGCTCGAGGACGTATGAGAGAACGGGGCGGTTGCCGACGGGAAGGAGGGGCTTCGGGATCTCATCCGACAGGAGAGGGGAGAGGCTCTTCGAGTCGCCGCCGGCGAGGACCACCACCTGGAAATCCATTTGATCCGATCGATTTGGGGTTGTACTTGGTTTTGTCCGGTGGATATAATAACTAGGCTGGAAAAAGGGGATGATAATCAATGGACATTAAAATTGCAAAACGAACCGATGTCGTAAGGGGATGTAGCTCAAATGGTAGAGCGCTCGCTTTGCATGCGAGAGGCACGGGGTTCGATCCCCCGCATCTCCAATTTTTTTAATAAGATATTTGCAACTTAAATTATGTTACATTTTTAAAAAATTTAGACTTGTTCCAAAGAAAAAATATGATTATATTGTTATTTATATCACTGGCTACTAGGAAAATACGCTACATTTTTTTTTTAAAAGAAACGAAAGATACCATTATGTATTTATTATTATTAACTTAATCTTTTCTATTTTCAGTTTCAAGTTAAGGGATTGTTTGGTTTGTCCAAATTTAACAAAAAAATCTGTAAATTGACATTTTTGTGTATTCGTTATGGTGCAGTGTAACGAAATGGAAATTTTTTCATGAAGACGAATCTTTTTTTTTTATTAAAGTAGAGAGGAAGTGGTCCTAAAACAAAACGTTCGAAGTTGGAATGAGAATTTTTTCACTTTCGTACGTCACTTCGGAGGAAGAAAACTCGGATGTCAAAATTTTGATTCGTGCATATAAGATTTACTGTTCATGTCAAACCACAGTAAATCTTGTTTACAAATATTTCAACCAGAAAAATCAAAACCAAAAATCAAAAATATTTTATACACAACATTAGAATTTAATAAAATTATACATACAACACATAATTTCGACAAATTATTAAAAGAGAACCAAAACATCAATTCGTTTGACGTTATTTTTAAGCCAAATAATAAATAAAAAGGTCCATTGGTTTGCGTTTTTTGGACAAAAAATATCCAACTGTTGAACATTTTTGTTTACCTTTTTTTTTTTTTTTCATATATATATATATATATATATATATATATATATATATAACATTAGAATACATTAATTTTTTTGGTTATTTTTTTGAAGTAATAAGATTTAAAAGAAGGTTAAGCATTCAAATATTTCAATACTCATTTTTTCCACCACAAATTTCCACATTGTAATGTTACATGTGACTGATTTTTGAACACCCATAATAATAATAATAATAATAATAATATATATATATACTAGTATATACGCACGTGCGTTGCACATATTTCATATTACTTGGAAAAAAAATAATAGTTTACTAAAAGAGCAAACGATAATTTCTTAATTTTATTATAGGTGAAAATATAATAGGCAAGAGCATGAAAGTTGGAAGAAATTAAATGACGGGAATAGGAAATGTTTCTCTTATCTCTTGGGTTCATGTGCCTACTTTGCATGCATGTTTTATTAACTTTTGTTTTATTCTCCAAACTACCTACTTTGCATGCATGTATATCTTTGTTTTATTAACTATCATTTCCCAAGTTGCCTCATTCATGCATACATATATTTAATATGTATTTAATTACTTTTTTAATTACTTAGATATCCTTATCAACGTTAATACATATTGAAATGTAATAAAGAGTATTTTTGGAACAAAAAAAATTTCACGGTGAAGCCTAATTTTGACATTATATAGTAGAATATATATATATATATATATATATATATATATATATATATATATATATTTTAAAAATATGAAAATGCTAAAATAAAGTTGTAAGAAAAAACGTTCAATTGTAGGACATCTTTTACACAAGACACATCCTACCTATGAGCGTTTTAATAATAATAAAAAACGCCATTCCATATGACTTATTTTAGACTTTTTATTAGTATAAATTAGTTAGTTGTTAATGCTATTAATGTTAGTAACGAGAAACTTATTTTCAATATATATAAAAAAGGACCTACCTACCATACTACCATAGAACGTTTGTTTGAAAAATGTTACTGTGTTTTAGTTCTTGTTTTACCATTTCGAAAAAAAAGTGTTCTCTCAACTCAAACTCAGAAAAGTTGGATGTCTCCTATGAAATTTTTTCGAAAAAACACCAAAACAAAATTGCTTTCTCGCTCTCAACTCTCTCTATCTCTACTTCATCCTCGGTCCTCACACACACTATGTTTTGGCGCTGATCAAGCTCATTACTCCTCATTCTCACTCTCAATTTCTCAACCCCCTCCCTCCCTCTCTATTTCATCTTCATCTTCATCTTCATCCTCTCCCTCTTTCATATTTGGATCCGAACGAGCTCACTGCCCCTCTTCTCGTCCTTCCCATACTCTTGCCAAGGGATCTGTCGGTTATCAAGAGCCGATCGTGAGCCCACTCGACCTCGAGCACACAGCCCTAGCTCGCCGTCGATATGGAACAGAAGCCCCTTGCCTTCCAGTCGACATCGAGCACATATATAGCCTCACCTCTACCGGGAGTTTCTCTTGTCGCCATTATAAGCAGCCCCTCGCCTCCATTGGGTCACCTAGCCGCATCTCCTCGGCTCCTTTCTATGTCACCAGCCTCCTCCTCCTTCCCACGAACAAGCGCTAGCTGCGGTCCGCGACGGAGTTCGTCCTCCAGCAGCGGAGAAACAGCAACACCGGCGATGAGTTCGAGCTCCAGAGGCCGGTCGCCGACGGATCCGGTCCAAAATCTACCACTTTCCACACACTTTTTCCTCTTTTTGGTTGCGTGAGAGGAGAAAAAAAAATTAGAGGAACAGAACTGTACTGTGTCAGAGATTCTTCACTTCCCGCACAGTTACGAGTGACAACCAAACGCTGAAATCCGGAGTTTTAATGCGTACTTACAGCATTTTTCTCCACTTGCAGTGCAGCTCAGCTCAGCTCAGCTACTGCGATCCAAACAGCTCCTAAAAGTTGGAAGGCAAGAAGTACTCTTATGTCATTTCATTCATTTCAGGGTTCACTTCAACTGCAACCAAACATCAGAAGTATAACTGGAATGCCTGCATATACAAAAATAAAATAAAAAAATTTATCACTTTATATCTGCTTTCAAGCAACCAAATAGTGCATGATGGAGGAACAATAAGATTAATTTTCAATAAATACTAAGAACATTTCCAACCCCATCGTATGTATTGTTATGTGTTATGATTATTAGATGGCATGAGATACAAAAAGTATCTTTCATATACGGCAAAATTATTTTTTGAGATAGAAATATATTTTTCAATACAAAAATACTGTAAAGACAATAAAATAATATTTTTCTTCAATTTCTAAGACAATATTTTTTTTTTATAAATATTTTTATTCATAATTTATTATATGGAAGTAAAATTATTGTTAAATACATTGGAGGGTATTTTTTACCAAAAATACTGAAAAAAATCCGGTTCGGTCGGTTTTTTTTTTTTTTTTAAAATATATCCTTTTGAGGGTATTTTTTACCAAAATATCCGTTTTTTAGTGACAATTTTTTGTCCGTTTTAGAGGTATTTTGGTCATTTTTTGTAAAATGACAAAAATATCCATTATAAGAACTTTTTTTTAGGATATTTGGGATCATTTGGACAAATTTTTTTTTTTATAAATAGTCCATAATTTATGAAAAATAAATACAATAAATTTTATTTTCTTCTACAAATTTTTTTTTCTCTTACAAAGTTTAAAAGCAATCAAGCCAGTTACAAAAATTAGAAACAAAGCAATTACGATATATTTTGAACATAATTTCGTAAAATAATGTAGTTCACTCCAAAGTATGTAAAATTATGTAGTTCATTTCAAAGTACCAATTTAATGCATTTTAGTTCTTTGTTTCCAATAAGCAATATTTCAAGTCTATTGCGAAATCAGCTTAGCCTCAATGTTGAATATGTAACTTCAGCTCTAGCCTCCGCTATTCCCATTTCTAGTTATACAGTGTTGAATTTGTAACTTTGTGTTTTGTTGGATTACTTTGAAGTTCAAAGGAAATAAAAAATAAAAAAAATCAGATGATGACTACTACCATGATCTATGGAAAATTTTGTAGATTAGATTACATATTTTCCTCTCCTTCTGATGATATGAGAACACATGAATTTTCTTTTCAGATGATGAGAATTTCTTCTCTTCTTGTTTGTTTCCTAATTTTCTGTCTACGCGAATACACGTGAGAGGGGAGCAAGGTTGACCATTATTCAGTTTTGGATCGAAAATCAAATCGAACAAAATAAGAGATTCAGATTGGTTTGGAAAAAAAATCGGTTCGATTTTGCTTTTGGATTTCGGTTTCGATTTTAGATTTCGGTTTCGATCCAAAACTAAAAATCAAATAAGATTTATACAATTATGTAATATCCTAATTCTATACATATTTTGTGATATATATATATATATATATATATATATATATATATATATATATAAAACGTCTAGGCTAGTGGTTAAGACCGATGTATATTAACCAGGAGGTTGCGGGTTCGAGCCTCCTGGACGGAATTTAATTCCCCTTTGGAAGAATTAAGTGGTGAGTTCGTGATGGGTGCAGCGTAGGTTCAGCTACGGGCCGAGATGTGTGGGACCTTCGGGCCGAGTTTGTAGCCCTTCGACCAGAAGTCTGTAGCACAATTACCTCTTTCTTCAAAATTATAATTTTATATATATATATATATATATGTTGAAAACAATAATTATATGTATATATTTTGAAGTCCAATTTTGGGCCCAACTTTGAAATACAACAAATGTGTGTATAAAATTATAATTTTTAACATGATTCAACCACGATCTCAACTTGGACCAAATCCATTAAACAATTGCAATAGTCAAACCGAAAAAATCGAATAGCTTATTCGGTTCGGTTCGGTTTTGGTTTTAGCTAATTTCGATTCGATTTCGATTTTGGATTCCTAGAATTTCGATTTATTCGATTTTGACTATTTCGGTTCGGTTTAAACCGAATGCTCACCCCTAAAGGGTAGAGAGACTCCCGAGTATTAGTGCAATTTCAATGTTCAAGTCAGATTAAGATTGAGGTGGGTATATAATTTGACAAATTTTGAGAGTAAAAAAATGTACCTTAGTATGACAAGGGATACTACTTATAGTCTTTTATAGACAATTCTAGAATACTTGTGTGCTTATCAAGTTTTTTTTTTTGACATGTTTTTGCTTATCAAGTTATGATTTAAATAAAGCGTATTGTCACGGACTTAGTGATTTTTTCTTCACTTCGACCCGTGCGGCGCACGAACTTCTTTTTCAAAGACTTGTGCAAGCCTTTCCGACCACGAACTTAGCTAGCTCGCTAAGGAAAATAGAGAACAGTAGAGCAAGATGGAAACTTGAAGACTTCTATCTTCATATTGAAAAATATTACAAGTTTTCAGTGGTGAAGAGCAAATGAGTCTTCCCCCTATTTATATTGCCTCAAGGGCTTTCATGAACCTTCTGGAATGGGAATAATCCAAGGATTATTCTCGAAAATATGCTAGAAATTATTCTATATCTTAAGAATATTTCTTACATCATTATTATTGCCAAATAACTAAAAAGGAAGCCTCTAGAATGGAAAGTGTATTCTGCCATGTGCTGAATTCTATTCCTCTATGTGCAGAATTCTGGAAGCTTCTCGGATCTTGGTGAGGCCACAAAATATGGTGCCTGACATTCTCTCCCACATAATGTGTTGACGTCCCGGTCACACACGTCCACTGAGGAACGCTTGGATCTGGTCCTCGAACTGATGCAACGTGTCAGCGCGTTCCCAGCTGGATTCGCAGTGGGGCATTCCTTTCCACTTGATGAGATACTCCACATATGGGGAAACACCTCGTCGGCGAATGGTCCTCGAGTCAAGCACGACGTCCACTTCTTTGTCAAACGACGTAATCATGGTCGCCGTGGGCCGCTTCGAAACTCCTCGCTAAGGATCCTTCAAGTCTGCATGATAAGGCTTGAGGCAGCTTGCATGGAAGACGGGGTGGATCTTCAGCTTGACGGGGAGCTCAAGCTTGTAGGCAACTTTGCCTACCATCTTAAGGACGGGGAAGGGGCTTCATACTTGCGAATCAGTCCCTTGTGCACCTTGCGGAACACCTTGAACTGCTGCGGTTGAAGCTTGGCCATCACCAAGTCCCCTTCCTTGTACTCAATAGGCCTTCGCTTCGCGTCGGCCCATTTCTTCATCTTGTGTGCGACTTTTTCCAGAAATGCTTTGACAATATCCGCCTTCTCCCTGAAGTCCGAGGCAAACTGGTAGGCCGCGGGGCTCTTGCCAAATATTTCTGTACTCAGCGTGTGCTGGGCGAGCAGTTGTTGACCCATTACCAACTCGAATGGGCTATCGTGAGACGACTCGCTCCTTTGGAGATTGTAGCAGAACTGAGCGATGTACAAGTGATGCACCCAATCCCGCTGGTTGGCACTCACAAAGTGCCGCAAGTACTCCTCGAGTAAGGAGTTGACCCTCTCAGTCTGTCCGTCCGTCCGTCTGCGGGTGAAAACTGATCAAGAAGTGTAGGTCCGACCGAAGGATCTTGAACACCTCCGTCCAGAATTTCTTCGTGAAGCGGGGGTCTCGATCGTTGATGATACTTTCCGGGATGCCCCAAAATTTTACCACAAGGGAAATGAACAAGCGCGCGGCCTCCTCTGCAGTGCAATCTGTCGGTGCAGCTATGAAGGTCTCGTACTTGAAGAATCGGTCCACCACCACGAGGATGGACCCAAGTGTCTCCACCTTAGGCAAGGCAGAGATGAAGTCCATCGATATGCTCTCCCATGGTCAACTCGGCACGGGGAGAGGCTCAAGCAGGCCCCCGGGTCGCTGGTGATCTACCTTGTCTTACTGGCATATAAGATAAGTGCGCACGTAGTCCTCCACATATTTGCCCATGCGAGGCCAATAGTAGGCGGCCTCCAGCAATGCCAATGTCCTCTTCTGACCCGGTTGTCCAGTCCACTTTGTATCGTGGCACTCCTTGAGTAGTTGTCTGCGCAAGCCACCCCACTTAGGAACGACTACCTTGTCGCCTTTCGTGTAGAGAAGCCCGTCCCTTAGCCAAAACCTTTGCATTTTGCCTTCACGAGCGAGCTTCACCAAAGCTTGTGCCAATGGTTCCTCCTCCATACCATCTTAATACGCTCAAGTAAGTCACTCTTGAGCAAACATACCGTTGCTAGCTCGGCCTTCCTGCTGAGTGCATCGGCCACATGATTCTCCTTGTCCGGCTTGTGTCGCAGCTCCATGTCAAACTCGGCCAAGAAGTCTTGCCATCTCGCTTGCTTGGGGGACAACTTCTTCTGCGTCTGGAAGTAGCTCTGTCACGCCCCAGTCCCAAAATACCGAGGGACTAGCCACGTGGCAATGGCCAGCAGCACAACTCCAATGGAAAATTTTAATTTAAAGGACCAGTTAGAGTACACTTAAGCTGTAATAAATAAAAATACAAGTCTACACTATTTATCTCAGTATTCTAATCTCATCCACAGAAAGTAAACACAAGTCAATATAATAGACTAGTCAAGATAATAGATAAAAAGAAATAGTCCATCATCAAGTCAACATAAGTAGTGTCTCGGGGAACAACCCGACACAATAAAGGAAAGAGAATATCACCAATACAAATGTCCATGAGTCCAGATATGAAATAACAATAAGCATAGATAACTGAGTAAATAACTGAGTACTTAGGAGAAATCCTCTGGCACAACCTCGTCCTTTGGTGCCAGTGCTGCTCCAGCGTCAGCTCATGTCCCGTAAACCTCGGGGTAATCCTCCTCTGCTGTACCTGGAAACATAATCCGGATCAAGGTCTTCAGGGGACATAACAAGTTGCAAGAAACACTCAAGCCAAATAAAATACAGTAAATAAAAATAGATCCTCAGGACAAGCTATGTAACCAGCTAAGTGAAATGCAAATGAGAGAATCACTAGTACTCATGCTGAGATCACTACAAGCTCTGTGTCGGAGAGCCCGTAGCAGCAGGTAATATCACGACTCCAGTATAAGTGCCAAAGCAAGTAGTATCATGTACTCCAGTAGAATATATATATATATAATCAGCCTGTAGCCTGTGTGTCTCTCCCCACCCAATGTAACCTCACGTCTCATGTCCCGACGTCTCATGTCCATAACACGCAAGATCATGACCTCTAGCTAGTACAACGAGTCATAATGATATCTCTATATATGCAAGTCTCATGTCACGAATCTTGTAAGCCTATACAAAATCACCATAAATAACTCAGAAAAGATTCTGTCATATGAATAGTGTCAAGTGTCCTATGGTATGACATACTTGGTAAAGCAAGCACACAAAAATATATGATCGTGATATCAACTCTCTAAGTGACGTTACACGACTCCGCGTACGACGTCGACACCCGAATCTTGTTCGGACGCTAAGCAACATCTCACGGTCCTAGGTTGAACAGGTACATCACGAAAGTATATATATATATAAAGAACACATGCAAATAATATAGCAGGATCTCTGCAGGTTTGGCAAGGTACACTTGCCTGGGTTCTGAACTCCGTCAGTTGCTCCTGTAAAAGTGGAATCCCCAAGTACGCCTCCAGATGCTGAAACAAACATTACCATTACTCTTAGAATACTTGAAATAGCTAGGATTGACTACCCATAAGTCCAATTTGGACACAGACACAGATTTGACAGTTTTGGGTCAAAGCGGGGTCCACATGTGGCCCATTTCACACCAAAAAATATGCCAAAGACAAGGTTCTCCAAATTCATCAAAGTGTCTATGAGTCTGTCATGCCCCAGTACCAAAATACGTAGAACTAGGAATACGTAACACGCCCAGCCGTATGTATACGAACTCCAATATATGGAAACCATATACATATGTACGCTGTACATGAATATCCAATCCACCAGTGGTAATATACTGTCACAACAAGTCACACAGAATCTATATCTCATCCATAGCACAAATAATCAGTAGGAATAAAGAGCTGAATAATAACTGAATATCCAAGGTGAGTATCAAGTCTGATAGTCAGGTGGAAACAAATCCACTACAAAACGATTATACTGAAGTAGCAACAAGGATCTAAACATCGGTAATAAAATCACAGGTACTCCGAAGGTAAGACCTCCTCAGTCTGGTCAGTAGCGTCAGGTCCCGGTCTGTACTCCTGCGGATACTCCTGCTCATCTATATCTGGAAAGGGACCGGGTCCTCAGAGGGACGTAACAAGATACATATAAAAATGATAATAAAGTACTGAAATATAAACATCCAATGGGTCGCCTAACCGTCTAAGTGAATGCAGTTTGAGAACAACTTTCCCAACGCGTAGGCTATCTGGCCATAAATGGGATTGGCATGATTCTCTCGGAGAATCAGGGGCCTACAAGCATACCGTCTTTTGAACGACATAGGCCGCCTGCAATATATAGTGGTCATCATCACCCGTTTCTCCGGCGGAGAATCCGGGCGTTACGGAAGAAAAGTGCAAAGGAGCTCAAACGCCTTACTTGTTGTTCTCTCCATCCCATGCTCTAAACATGCCACATCCATGACACGATAAAATCTCTAAATAACTGCCAGGTCTACTAGTATACAAAGTTTCTATCAGCAGTCATCCCTAACACACGGCCAATACGTACAGGAGGCAAGACCTGTCACGCAGTCCGTGATCTATATGAGACTCACAACTCGTGTAACAACTGTGTTACGGTCAATGAATCTAATGATGCTCCATAATACTGGGGTGGTCTTATAAAGTTGGTCCAAAAATCTACATAATAAACATGATACGACGACATCGTCGTTGCACCCAAGTTTCCTTGGACGCACAATTTATTTAGCAATAATTGAACTAAATAAGCAGAAATAAATATGCATGCATCAGCTGGAATGTAAATAATAGTACAATGGCAAGGTATACTTGTCGAACAAGAAAACTGTATAGTGCACGTCCAAAATTTAAGTTTAGTGAAAGAAGTGGGATTAGGTTTAGGGAGAGTTGTAATATATATAGAGAATAAGAGGCGGTGGGAAATATTTAGTGGTCTCAAAAGCCACTGTTGCTGCTGTTCTTTTCTTTCCTTAGTTTGGTTTCGGTTGAGGAAAGTTTGGTAATAATAGGATAAGAAGCGGTGGAATGAGAAGGCTCACACGCGCGGAAAAGGAAAAGCAAAGTTGGTTTTTGCTACTGTTGCTGTTGATATTTTCTTCTCCTAATGGGTCCGGGTTCAAGCGGGTAGGGTAGGCTAAGGGGTTTAGGTTTCGGGTAGAGATCCAATAGGAAATATATATATATACACATATCTATTCATAAAAAATTCTAAAATTATATTGGTGCATACGGTTAAGCTAGCAACTGTCCAAAGGGTCTCCTATATGGAATAAATTAAGAAAAATTTATAATGGCTCCATAAATTCCCTAAATGCACAAACACCTCAAATAAAATTAAATAAAATATATTCCCTCTATTTAGCTCATAACTACTATAATTAAATAAGTAATACGGTTTATAAAAGTAGGGGTCTTACAGAGTCCAGAATGATGGCATGAACCCAACGGAACGTCCAGAACTGGATTCCGATAAGCCGGTCACAAAATTACCAGTCAAGTAGAACCGTGTGGCCTACAAAACGGTATTTCGTCAACGTTCTCAGAATCAAACCAAACTTGGGTCACAGGACCAGCGTAACACTGCGAATTCGATGGCATAAGTTTCGTTACGAAATGACAAGCACACACAAAATTATGACGAGTGTCAGAACATATCGATATGGTATTTTTTACGGATACGCGTTGATTCCGGTGTGCACGCACATCCAAATCAAGTTTTACAAAATTGCATACTTCTGTGTTGACAATACGCGCCTTTCGGTGCAATTCTCACACTATGAAGTTGCCTCGTTTAGCGGGATGCACCCTGTATCGAGAAAATTCGGATTCACAAAATTAACTTTTTGACAGATTTCAGTAGCAAATAATTCACAGAATAATCAACAATAAAATAAACTAATTGAAGAGATTAAAACTCGGTTATGTTGTCTAAATTACTGTTCAAGTAGAATTTTAGTATCGCGTGCCGTTATGGAGATAACATGACTCAAACACGCGTACTTGGAACAGTTTCTGTTTCCAAAATTGGGTTATTTTTCCCTGTTTTGTGTCATAATTTACGATCGACATAGGACACGATACACTAAACTAATTATACATGGTTTAAGGGGGTTATGTGGTCTTCACATAGGATTTGATGGGTAGCAGTTCGGATTACTGTGCAGGAAGATACAAGGGAGAGAAGATGGGTACCTCGCTTTTTGCTGTGCTGATCGTGCTGACGGAACGACTGTTCGTGGCGGCGGCACACGACGGTCCGGCAGTCGTCGGCGGTCGACGATGGTCGGTGGTGGTCGGGGAGATGACTGAGGGGGTGTTCTGGTGGTGGTATGTATATATAGGGCGGTGAATGGGGGTTTCGGGGGGGGAGGAAAGGAGAGGTCGGGGGGGAGGGGGGTCCGTTACAGGGAGGGGAAGGGGTCGGGGCTGCGGGGGTTACTATAGCGGGACTACAGTAACGGGTTTGGGTATTGGGGTGAGCGGGTCTGGGTTGGTTCGGGTGGCCGGGTTGGTTTAGACTTTAGGGTTGGTTTGGGTTTAGGTTATTAATAATTAATAATATATATATATATATATATATATATATATATATATATATATATATATATATATATATATATATATATATATATATGGAGATGGTCATTAAAAATAGTTTTGTACCTCAATAAAATTCCAAAAAAATCTACAATACTCTATTAATAGTTTTACACCCAAATATATATTTTTTGTATAATAATAGTAATGAATTAAATACACATAATTATAAATCCATGAATATTATATTTATTCTAATTAGCTAAAATACTGAAAATTCTCCCTTAATCTCAATAATTACATAATATCCATAATTAAAATTTAAAATTAAATCTAAAAATTAGGGGGTTTACAAGCTTATGGCGACATTGTCTGTCATCACCACGAACTTGGTGCCAAGGAGATAGTGACGCCACGTCCGCAAACTATGTACTACCGCTGTCATCTACTTCTCTTGCACCATATAACGTCGCTCTGTGTCATTCAACTTGCGGCTCTCGAATGCGATGGACTATTCTTCTTGCACTAACACCCCTCTAATGACGAAGACGGATGCATCAGTATGCACCTCGAACGACTTGGAGCAGCCCGGTAATGATAAGACCGGTTCCTCCATCACTGCCTTCTTCAGTGCATCAAATGCCTTCTCGTATTTGGACGTCCAGCTCCATGCACGATCCTTCCGCAACAGGTCTGTGAGTGGTGCGGCTATGGCAGAGTATCCTCGAATGAACCGTCGATAGTAGTTCGCCAGGCCTAAGAACGATCGCAGCTCCGTCGACCTGGTAGGAGACTCCCACTCCCGTATGGCCTGGACCTTCATCTCGCCTATCCATATCTTGCCACATCTGATCCAATGCCCCAAGAACTGCACCTCTTCTTGGGCAAAAGAATATTTCTCCCACTTGATGAAGAGTTGGTTCTTCCATAGAACCTGGAAAATAGCCTTCAAGTGTTCGATGTGCTCCTCCATCGTGTTTGAGTATACGACGATATCGTCGAGATACACCACGACGAACTGGTCGGGAAATGGGTGGAAGAGCTTGTTCATCAAAGTGCAAAATATTGCAGAAGCATTTGTTAGACCAAAAGACATAACTAAAAATTCATAAGCTCCATACCTCGTAACGCATGCGGTCTTGGCCTCATCTCCTTCGGCTATCCGCACCTGATAATATCTCGATCGCAGATCCAGCTTGGAGAAGTACCTTGCATCTCCCAACTGATCGAACAAGTCTGCCACCAACGGGATATGATATTTGTTTTTGACGGCCACCTTGTTAAGTGCATGATAGTCAATGCACAAACGAAGGCTTCCATCCTTCTTCTGATGAAACAACACTGGTGCGCCGAACGGGACTTTAGACGGCCTAATGAATCCAGCATCGAGCAGCTCCTTCAGTTGCTTTTTCAACTCCTCGAGCTCTGGCGTGGCCATGCGGTATGGGACCATCGCGGGCGAATTCGTGCCCGGTTCTAACTCGATGGCATGGTCTACTTTCCTCCGCGGAGGTAGCCTCTTTGGAAGATCTTGAGGCATGATATCCCCAAACTCCATGATGATGTTGTTGATCTCAGACAGAAAATCCTCATTCACGGGTGCTTCCTCCGTCTTGAGCACCGCTAGGTATGTTGTCTCTCCGTGCTTCACACCCTTCTTGAGTTGGATGGCGGAGAGAGCTTTCATCTTCACGGACTCGCCTTGTGAAACATTCACCATGCACGGCGAGTCCTCCTCCATGATCCCGGCGACTCCCAAGTGTGGCATTGGAACTGCTTTTGCCGAAGTCAGGAAGTCCATCCCTAGGATCATCTTGAAGTCGTCGAGAGGTGCATCGTGAGACTGGTGACTCCCTTCCAGTCTCCCACCTCTATCTTCACACCCTTGGCCACCTCCTACACGGGACGAGTCGCTGAGTTGACCGCCTTCATCTTGCTTGAGTCCTTCTCTAGCACCAGACCCAAGCGATGGACCTCCACGTCCGAGATGAAGTTGTGTTGCCCCCGTGTCAACCATCGCCCTCGTACTCTGGCTGTTGATCTTCAGGTCCACGTACATAAGTTCTCGATTTGGGACTTTGGTCAAGACGGTCTTGCTCTTCAAGGCATTGAGCAAGCGTAAGGCTCCCATCTAAGCCCCCATAATTGGTCCTTCATCCTCGGCCTCCTCGCCTTGGACTCTGTTCACCTGCTTGCCTTTGTTCTTGCAGTCATGGGCGAAGTGATTTCCTCCGCACACGAAGCATTCAATCTTGCGCTCTGTCTTGGGCTTCGCATATTGCTTGTCCTTCGACGGGGTCTCCTTTCCGTTTTCTTTCTTCTCTCCCCAACCATTGCCCTTGGTGGTGGCCTTTGGCTTGGGTTTGGACGTATCGCTCCGTCGATACTCCATTAGCTTCTCAGCCGCAGAGACGACCGTGTTCAGATCTTGGACACGATACCTCTGTAACTCTTGTGCTGCCCATGGTTGCAGACCGTCAAGGAAGAAGATGTCACGCCCCAGTTCCAAAATATCGAGGGACTAGACACGTGGCAATGGCCACCAGCACACACCGATGGTCAAACCCAATTTAATGGATCCATCGGGGCATACTTAAGCTTTATTACAACGATCAGGGTTTACTAATCTCATCCACAGACTAAATACAACAATATCAACAACAGAAATAAACATCATCCAGTCATAAGTAAATAAAATTGGGGAACAATCCGATATTAAGTCTGTTACAATTGTTCATTTAAACAAGAATTCAAAAGAGTTTAATTGCCATTAAAAACTATGCATAGAAGAAGCAGATGTTCAGGAAAAATCCTCAGCGATCACCTCGTCCTCAGGTTCTGGTACTGCTCCGAGAAGTGCTCACCTTCTGGTGTGCACGCACATCCAAATTAACTTTTACGAAATCCCGCATGTCCGTATCAACGGCGCGCACCTTTCGGTGAAGACCGCACGCGACCAAGTCGTTCCGTTTGGCGGGACGTACTCAGTTCCGGGGGAAAATATGGTATTATTTTTTCTGTTTTTGGATCGCGGTTCGCGATCGCCACAGGACGTGACACACCGAGCGGGTTGCACGGACATCGAGAGGGTCACGCAGGGTTCGTGTCACAACTGACCGAACGGAAAATGGGGCAACGAGGAGAGAGAACGGGTTACCTGAACAGGTCTCAGTGAACCGAGGATTCTTCGTGTCCCCGAGGTGACTCGACACTGTGCTGTGTCGTGTCCGGGTCGCTGTGTCCGGTCTAGGGTTCGATGCTGGAGTTGGGGGATTCGCCGGAGGAGGGCGGAGACGGCCGGGGATGGGTCGACAGGCGGAGGCGTTGCTGGCCGGAGTCGGAGGTGACTTCGACGGAGGCGGCCGGGGCTTAGGGCAGTGGCAGAGGGGACTCGTCGAGGTCGGGGCTGCGCTGGCGGCTGCTCGTCGGCTCTCGGGTGGCGGTGGCACTACGACTGGAGGAGAGAGGGAGGTGGAGGGCGACGGATCTGGAGGAGGAGCAGCGGGGAGATGGTCGGGTCTCGTCGGGGACGACGGGGAGGCAGGGGAGTAGGAGGAGGAGGCCAGGCGGAGAGGGGGTTTTATAGGTCGGAGCGGGAGGCGGAGCGACGACCGGTGCGGAGGCGAGGCGACGGCCGCTGCAGAGGAGCCGGAGCGGCGCTGGGGAGGGGAACGGGTTGTAAGCGCCGGCGGGGATCGCGGCGGCCGGCGGCGGTTACCGGAGCCGAATCGTCGGGGAAAGAGGGTTTGGGATTTGAGTTCCCGGGTCGGGTTGGGTCCGGGTCGGGCCTGAGGGGATCCGACCCGATCCGCAAAACAGGAATACGGGTCGGGTTTGCGGTTTTTGGGTCGGTGGGTTAGACCCGAATCCGACCCGCAGGGTTCGGTTCAATTGAACCGGGTCTGGGTTGGTTTGGTTCATAGAAATAAACCGGTTTATTTCAGGGTTTAATTTAAACTTGGTTTTTAGAGCTTTAAAAATGCTTCCGGGGTCCAATAAATTCCCGAAAAATTATCCTATGTCTAATTTTTTATTTTCCAGCAGAAAATATTATTTTCATAATATTTTAATATTAAATAACCTTATTTAAAAATTATTTAATAATTAAAACACCTTAGTTTAGTTAATTAAAAATCCCAGAAAATTCCAGAAAATTGTAAAAAATCCATTTTAAAATTCTAGAAAAATCAGGGGGTTTAAAATCTACCCCCCTTAAGAGTATTGCGTCATCGCAATCAAAGAATAACCGGTCAACAGAGATGACACGGTTGCAAATATTGTTCGAAGTACATCACGATCAAGGAGAATCAAGGTTGAGGGTGTAAGAATAAAACATAGGAAAAATTATTTTTCTAAGCATTAAAAGTTATGAAATTTCCCGAATGGAGGAAATCTAGAGAATTACAGTTTTTAGAAAACCAGGTTATCCTTTATAAAAATATATTAGATTATCAATTATTAGCAAGTTCAAATTACCAAGTCAAGGCTAAGGTCACGAACCATCAGGCACGAACTAAAGCAATACTAGAAACGAGATAGCTACGAATCACTTACGCGCATTAGATACTCCACGAATCTGAGCGTCCTCCAAAGTCATCGCGAAAACTTGTCCACGTCCTTGAGGTGGATTCCTCTGCTGCTGCTGGACCTGCTGGAAGAGTACGGCCTGGGGTATCAAAGGTGGCCTCGGCTGATTCTCGCCTGAAGATGGTGGTATGACTCCTTCAACTTCCGTTTGCGGTGCTCCCAAAGCTGGACAGGCTGGCCTCGGTACTGGTAATGCTTGTTGGTTAACCGTTGATGCTTCTCCTCTGTGCATTATGCAACTGCTGGCTAAATGGTTACTGGATCCGCAAATCAAGCACAGTTCCAACTTGCGTCTGTACTCCCTCTCAATATGGCCTACCTTGCCACAATAGTAACAAGTATGAAGGAATGAGGCTCTGGATGCTGCTCTCGGTGGATTCTTCTGGGGTTGCTTTGCAGCTCTTTCCTGCTGTGCTTGGTCTGGTGCCTGCGGCCGCTTCTGGCTGGACTCTATCCTGGTGATGCACTTCATGGCCCGTGCTGCAGTAACAACATCCGTTGCAACGGAGTGATTAACTTTCGTAGCTCTGAGCTAAGTCTGCAAATGAACTCCTCCGTTTGGCTTTGCTGAGCCTTCTGATAAGCTTGCATCATCGGGTAGTACATTTGAAACATCTGTTGCACGTCCATAGCTTGCCCTTGTGGGACGGTAGGCATTGGTGGAGCAAACTGCATTGATGGTGGAACGTCATCTTCCTGGATTCTCGAGGCAGGCTGACTTGCTTGACTGCATTGTTGAGCTGATTGACCTTCATCAACTGGTGTCACTTCGTCTTCGTGGGTTACCACAACACCTTGTGGTGCTGCTGGATGAGTCTCGTCGCCGGCTTGTGGATCCATAATTCTGCAACCAAAATAAACTATAAGAAGCGCACAAGAATCAAAGCAGGATGCAAGTCAAGAATTAATTCGAATCCGATATAGATGTCAAGAACGATTCAAGCAAGTGGATGAGATCCTAAAACTTATCCTATTCTTATTGCAGGCCTGTTCGGTCCCTAAGTTAAAACCGAACAACTTAGTCGTTGACTTGCATGGGCCACCACAAAAACCATGTCACGCCCCAGTCCTAAAATATCGAGGGACTAGACACGTGGCAATGACCAGCAGCACACACCGATGGTCAAACCCAATTTAATGGATCCATCGGGGCATACTTAAGCTGTATTACAACGATCAGGGTTTACTAATCTCATCCACAGACTAAATACAACAATATCAACAACAAAAATAAATATCATCCAGTCATAAGTAAATAAAATCGGGAAACAATCCGATATTAAGTCTGTTACAATTGTTCATTTAAACAAGAATTCAAAAGAGTTTAATTGCCATTAAAAACTGTGCATAGAAGAAGCAGATGTTCAGGAAAAATCCTCAGCGATCACCTCGTCCTCAGGTTCTGGTACTGCTCCGAGAAGTGCTCCTGTTCCATACACCTCAGGATAGATATCCTCTGCTAATCCTGGAGACATAATCCAGATCCAGGTCCTCAGAGGACATAGCAAGGTACAAAATAACTCATGCCAAAATAAATACAGTACAACAATAAATGAAGCAATAAGGTAAATATATAACCAGCTAAGTGATATGCAAGTGAGAGTTTTAATCATACTCGGGCTGAGACTACTATAGGATCAGTGTCGGAGAAACCTATAGCAGTATTCTCTCGAAGGGCCAGTACGGTACCAAAGCTCTGTGTCAGAGTCTAAGGCACATCCATTAAAGTATATTATATATATATTCAGCCTTTTGTATGGTAAATCTCTCCCCACCCAATGTAAACTCATGTCACAGTTTACGATGTCTCATGTCCATGTCACGCAAGATCAAAACTAATGCAACAAGTCATAATAAGATCTAAGAAAATAATGTATATGTCATGAAACCTGTATCCTATACAGAATTACCTTGAATATTTCAGAAAGATTCTGTCTCATGATTAGTGTCAGGTGTCCTGGGTATAACTGTAAAACCCCTATTTTTTTTAAAAAAAATTGTATTTATTATTTTTATTAATTAATAATTTAATTATGGTAATTATGTGCTAAATAGGAGAAATAGATTTTTAATAATTTTTATTTTAGGTGTTCGGGCACTTAGAGGATTTATGGGACCATTAGAAATTTTTCGGAATTTATTCCCTGTAGGAGACCCCTTGAGCTGTTGCTAGCCTAACGATGTGCAATACCCTATTATATAAATTTTCTTATGTGTGAATATATATATATATATATATATATATATATATACAAATATATATATGTACATATATATATTTAAAGAAAGAAAGGAAAAGAAAAGAATAGAATTAAATAATACTAATTAGAAAATAATAATAATATAATAATGATTAATAAGTAAAATGTTACTACTAACTACTTAGTGCTTATTCTTTTAAGCATTTGTTAGCAAGTTGCAGCCAACTTGCACTTGCAAATGCCATAGAAGACCCCCCCCCCCCTTCAGCCGATTAAATCTTTCCGCCCACTTAAGACCCACTTCAGCGGGCCCTTTTTGCGGATCCGAATCCGATCTCTCCCCCCTCTCTCTCCTAGTATATATAATATATATATATATAATAAGCTCTCTAAACCCTAACCTAGAAACTCCAGATTTCCTCTTCCCATCTAGAGCCGTCACCGCAGCCAGAGAAGCCCCGCCAAGCCATCCAACCATCCCGTCGACGCCGACATCGCGAACTGCAGTTTCCCACTCGAAGCACCTTCGCTCCGGCGTGTTTTTCCGTTGACTCGCTCATCCAAACGCTGTTCCGTTTTCATAGGTATGATCTTCCCTCAACCCTCTCCAATATTTGTTTTATAGCCTATCTCGGAAAACGTGTGCCCCTAGGTGAAAAACAGCGCCCAAGTCGGGCGAGCAAACAGAATTCTGCAATCGCAGAATTCCAGATTGACCACCCATATTGCCGAGTTCGTATCTCCCACCACAGAGATCCGAATTCGGTGATTATTTTTGATACCTGTAGATTACATGACCTAGTTTATTTTCTGTATAATAACTTTGTGCTATTAGTCGCTGTGGACAGAAATATATTCGTCACAAAACTGCGCGCACCCACTTTTTCCGGTTTTCCAAAAGTTGGAGATCGGAGCGCGCCCCGCCAAACGGGACCGCCCCGCCGTGTGCCAAGTGTACCGAATGGTGCACGCAGCATAATCGGATACGTGAAAATTTGTGGGGACTGATTCGGACGCGTGTGCGCGCCGGAATCAGGCCGTATCCGCGGACACATTCCGTGTCGCCACTTTTTGTGGAACTCGCGCGTATTTTGTGCACGCTTGTCAGATTGCGACGAAACTTGCGCCACTGGACTCGTGGTAACGCGCTGGTCCTGTGACCCAATTTTCACGCAATTCTGAGACGGTTGACCAGATCGCCAATTGGCGGGCCCACAGTTGACTTTTTGGACCAAATTTTGTTCGGCTCATCGGAATCCAAATTTGGACATGCCGTTGAGTTCGTATTGACATTTAGAGTTGTTTGACCTATAGTTTGTCCCATTTAGAGACTGTTACCCTTGGCACACTTTTCGGTGCAAAGTGAGCCACATGTGGATCCCACTTTTTCCTGAAATTACCGTTTTGCCCCTGTGTCCAAATTGGACGAAAGGGATGTGCTTTTTAGCTATTTTGCTCATTCTGGGAACGTTGGTGATGTTTATTTCAGCATCCGGAGACGTTCATTCTGAGGTCGTAGCTTCTGACTCTTGGTGTTGACATTGGGACACTACATTTTGCAGCTTCTTGCCAGACAAGATACCTTGCCAAATTGTTTACAGTGCTTTGCATGCTATTTATATTTATATTTATTTATTTCATTCTGTATAGTTCTTGCATGTGTAGTTTTCTTTCAGTCATTACTATGTATTAGATATGTTGACACACACATGGCACTTAGTATCATGGGAGGACAATCATTAGGCGTATGGGCTTTTAACCACTCTAGTAAACCGTAGTATATAGTTCGCACTACGGGCGTGTGTCGCGCTGGTCGCTACCCCAGAGGTATGTCGATTTCTGTAGAGTCGCGCTGGTCGCTACCCCAGAGGTATGTCGATTTCTGATGTTCTAGACGGGTGTGTGAGTTGTGAGGCTTAGATCGAGTAGACTACCCTTGCCCATACGTCGAAAAGTTGTCCTCATTTGCATTCATATAGATTGTCTTATACAGCGTACTTATTTATTTTCAAATTATATGCATGTTTACTGTATTCAAGTTGGCTCGTATTTTCTGTATCTTGTTACGTCCCTCTGAGGACCTGGTCCTCTGCCAGGTGTATCTGCTCTTGAGTATTTGCAGGAGTATGGGCCTGGACCTGACGCATTCCTTTCTGTCGAGGAGGTCTTACCTTCTGAGCATCGTTGATTATCTGGCGATTGATTCTTTTAGCTGATACACTTCTGTCTTCATATTATTTTATATTGGAGACTTTATACTCCTCTCTCATTTTAGTTTGGATATAGTCTTTGGTAGTGGATTTGTCTCCACCCGACTATTATTTTCTGGATATTTCAGACTCCTTATTCTAGCTTAGTATTTCTTTTCTATGACTTGTTGTGTGGATGAGATTAGCATATCTGTGAATTGTGATATTATTTATACCACATGTGAGTTTATATTCATATTACAGCGTACGTATGGGTTATGGTTTCCATATATTGGAGTTGCCATATCCATGCGGCTGGCATGCTTACGTGTTCCTAGTCCTACGTATTTTGGGACTGGGGCGTGACATGTTTTTGTGGTGGCCCATGCAGGTCGAGTTAGCCGTTTCGGTTACGTCACTGTACCGAGCGGGCCTGCACCTAAGATTAGAATTTTAGATCTCATCCACACTTGACTATAACTTACCTTCCTTCCAACATGTCCTACTTAAGTTCTTGCATCCTGCTTGATTCATGTACTCTTCTTAATCCTTCGTCCATCTCTTGCAAAGAGATGAATTTGCATAACGGGCATGCCGCCACCGGGGACAACACGTCTCCAGGGGACGACGACCAACCACTAGGAGTGGCCTCAACGACACCTCTTCTTCCCGGACCGGATGGACCGACTAGCAATCCAATCCCGTCAACCCCTTCCACGATACCTAATGGGACTTTTCCAGCTCCACTAGCACCGCAGGATGGCCAGACACAGCTGTTCCAATTCTTCCAGATGATAATACAGGGACAAAGGCAGCAGGCAGCCGAGCAGAGGCAGCAAACAGCAGAGCAAAGGCTAGAATTTCTGGCAGCACTTGAGAGAATGGCTGCACTAGCCCCTAAACCAACCCAGGCACTAGTTTCAGTACCACAAGCTCGGGTTGGTTCAGTCAAAGACTTTGTGCAGATGGGCCCTAAGCCATATAAGGGTAATGAGAGCCCAGAGGAGACCACAAACTGGATTACCAATACCAAGAAGTTGTTAGAGGCATCATAATTACCTTCTGATCTATGGATGATAGGCGTGAGGACTCAGTTAGAAGGCAACGCGCATCACTGGTGGGAATCAATGGAGCGCTAGTTGGGTACGCGACAGACTTGGGAACAATTCTTGGAATGCTTTGAGAGAAAGTACTTTCCGGATACAGTAAGGGACGCATTGTACGATCAGTTCCTCCATCTAGAGCAAGGAGACAAGACGGTTGATGAGTATGACGCAGAGTTTAGCCGTCTCAGTAATTATGGCACAATCCTAATACCTAATGACTTGGAGAAGGCTAAGAGGTTTCACCGCGGGCTGACTCAGGAGCTCCAGCACTACACTAGCTCCCAGTCCCGGATCTCTTATGCCGAGCTATTGACAGAGGCCAGGATCCAGGAGCCCATCAGCAAGGGAAACAGAATTCAACAAAGAATTTATCAAGGACCCGTAAGGACACAGCAAGGAGGACCCATTCGACACCCTTTGATACGCCAGCAATCAGATAGTGCTGCACCATATCCAACCAAGGGGCATCGTACTTGTAACTTTTGTGGTATACCAGGTCATATTCATAGAGATTGTCGTCGCCGATTGGGGTTGTGCATGGTATGTGGATCAAGTCACCATCAAGCTCGAGAATGTCCTCAACAGAACCCGGGGTCTATGGCATTAAAATCAGGAACACCGCATACACCCTCAAGTATAGAAGACCAAAGTGACCCACCATTGCTTCTACAGTCTGCACAAATGGAGAGAATTAGATCCCAGTTGAATAACCAAGGACAAGGCCAAGCACTCATTATGACAAGTATGGGAGAGCAGACACATGAAGCCGTAGATACAGGTACGACCTTTTAGTTATAATTGCCTTTGCATACTCATAACCCTATTGTGACACAAGCTCTTAGATGCACAAATAGATATAGAATTATATATATGGTAGTCTAGCAGTTATGAGGATATATTTCTATTCTATCCAGATGGCATACACGCGATGCTAATGGATGACGTGAGTAGCAGTAGTAGTATTCTTTCCCTATCCTTATCTTGCCCTCTTGGGTGACTCATTTTCTCCTTTTATATTCATTCATTATCTCGTGCGTAACTCTTCCTATCATAGTCGTATCTTTCGTGCCATTATGAATTGTTGATTTACGTCAACCTCACCCCTATTTTGTTATTAAATATAAATGTGTTAGTAATGCTTGATAACTAAGGATGAGTTCTTAATATATATATGCACTATAGCAATATCTGTATTCTTTAGTAGTTTAACCCTTAAGTAGCACCATGTAGCCTAGTAGAAATTGTTAGGTCATTTGAGCTAGAGCATACCCCTAATAGTTAGTCAAGACCTTAAGTGTTCCCTAAAACTTAGACTATGCCTAGGAAAGAGTTGAAGGCACTTGTTACGAACTGATGACTATGACAAATCGCTGGCAAGGTAGCGACAGTTGCCGCCAGACGATTATGGTAGAGTAGTCGAATTACTTGCAGCCATACTGGCCAGGTGGCGAGGCAGTATTAGACTATGATACTTGACGGTTATGGGAAAGGTCATAGTTATGAGATTCTAGACAGGTATCTCAAGATTCTCGATCCAATAAATATAATTGTCTTACAATCTAGACAATAGCTTCAAAGAAGGTGACCACTAGTAGAATTCTTGTAAGTTGGGTAGTGTAGACAGGTTAGAGGATGATAGAATAGTGTATGGACAATAGATGAGGAAGTGTTAGAATGGCAGACCATGAGTTTTAGGAGTCCTACTAGACACCAATGTAGTGTAATAGTTATAGTTATCATTATGAATATGGGTTAGTGTCAATTTCGAGGACGAAATTTTTGTAAATTGGGTAGAATATAAAACCCCTATTTTTAAAAAAAAAATTGTATTTATTATTTTTATTAATTAATAATTTAATTATGGTAATTATGTGCTAAATAGGAGAAATAGATTTTTAATAATTTTTATTTTAGGTGTTCGGGCACTTAGAGGATTTATGGGACCATTAGGAATTTTTCGGAATTTATTCCCTGTAGGAGACCCCTTGAGCTGTTGCTAGCCTAACGATGTGCAATACCCTATTATATAAATTTTCTTATGTGTGAATATATATATATATATATATATATATATATATATATATATATACAAATATATATATGTACATATATATATTTAAAGAAAGAAAGGAAAAGAAAAGAATAGAATTAAATAATACTAATTAGAAAATAATAATAATATAATAATAATTAATAAGTAAAATGTTACTACTAACTACTTAGTGCTTATTCTTTTAAGCATTTGTTAGCAAGTTGCAGCCAACTTGCACTTGCAAATGCCAGAGAAGACCCCGCCCCCCCCCCCCCCTCCTTCAGCCGATTAAATCTTTCCGCCCACTTAAGACCCACTTCAGCGGGCCCTTTTTGCGGATCCGAATCCGATCTCTCCCCCCTCTCTCTCCTAGTATATATAATATATATATATATATATATATATATATATATAATAAGCTCTCTAAATCCTAACCTAGAAACTCCAGATTTTCTCTTCCCATCTAAAGCCGTCACCGCAGCCAGAGAAGCCCCGCCAAGCCATCCAACCATCCCGTCGACGCCGACATCGCGAACTGCAGTTTCCCACTCGAAGCACCTTCGCTCCGGCGTATTTTTCCGTTGACTCGCTCATCCAAACGCTGTTCCGTTTTCATAGGTATGATCTTCCCTCAACCCTCTCCAATATTTGTTTTATAGCCTACCTCGGAAAACGTGTGCCCCTAGGTGAAAAACAGCGCCCAAGTCGGGCGAGCAGACAGAATTCTGCAATCGCAGAATTTCAGATTGACCACCCATATTGCCGAGTTCGTATCTCCCACCACAGAGATCCGAATTCGGTGATTATTTTTGATACCTGTAGATTACATGACCTAGTTTATTTTCTGTATAATAACTTTATGCTATTAGTCGCTGTGGACAGAAATATATTCGTCACAAAACTGCGCGCACCCACTTTTTCCGGTTTTCCAAAAGTTGGAGATCGGAGCGCGCCCCACCAAACGGGACCGTCCCGCCGTATGCCAAGTGTACCGAATGGTGCACGCAGCATAATCGGACACGTGAAAATTTGTGGAGACTGATTCGGACGCGTGTGCGCGCCGGAATCAGGCCGTATCCGCGGACACATTTCGTGTCGCCACTTTTTGTGGAACTCGCGCGTATTTTGTGCACGCTTGTCAGATTACGACGAAACTTGCGCCACTGGACTCGTGGTAACGCGCTGGTCCTGTGACCCAATTTTCACGCAATTCTGAGACGGTTGACCAGATCGCCAATTGGCGGGCCCACAGTTGACTTTTTGGACCAAATTTTGTTCGGCTCATCGGAATCCAAATTTGGACATACCGTTGAGTTCGTATTGACATTTAGAGTTGTTTGACCTATAGTTTGTCCCATTTAGAGACTGTTACCCTTGGCACGCTTTTCGGTGCAAAGTGAGCCACATGTGGACCCCACTTTTTCTCGAAATTACCGTTTTGCCCCTGTGTCCAAATTGGACGAAAGGGATATGCTTTTTAGCTATTTTGCTCATTCTGGGAACGTTGGTGATGTTTATTTCAGCATCCGGAGACGTTCATTCTGAGGCCGTAGCTTCTGACTCTTGGTGTTGACATTGGGACACTACATTTGCAGCTTCTTGCCAGACAAGATACCTTGCCAAATTGTTTACAGTGCTTTGCATGCTATTTATATTTATATTTATTTATTTCATTCTGTATAGTTCTTGCATGTGTAGTTTTCTTTCAGTCATTACTATGTATTAGATATGTTGACACACACATGGCACTTAGTATCATGGGAGGACAATCATTAGGCGTATGGGCTTTTAACCACTCTGGTAAACCGTAGTATATAGTTCGCACTACGGGCGTGTGTCGCGCTGGTCGCTACCCCAGAGGTATGTCGATTTCTGTAGAGTCGCGCTGGTCGCTACCCCAGAGGTATGTCGATTTCTGATGTTCTAGACGGGTGTGTGAGTTGTGAGGCTTAGATCGAGTAGACTACCCTTGCCCATACGTCGAAAAGTTGTCCTCATTTGCATTCATATAGATTATCTTATACAGCGTACTTATTTATTTTCAAATTATATGCATGTTTACTGTATTCAAGTTGGCTCGTATTTTCTGTATCTTGTTACGTCCCTCTGAGGACCTGGTCCTCTGCCAGGTGTATCTGCTCTTGAGTATTTGCAGGAGTATGGGCCTGGACCTGACGCATTCCTTTCTGTCGAGGAGGTCTTACCTTCTGAGCATCGTTGATTATCTGGCGATTGATTCTTTTAGCTGATACACTTCTGTCTTCATATTATTTTATATTGGAGACTTTATACTCCTCTCTCATTTTAGTTTGGATATAGTCTTTGGTAGTGGATTTGTCTCCACCCGACTATTATTTTCTGGATATTTCAGACTCCTTATTCTAGCTTAGTATTTCTTTTCTATGACTTGTTGTGTGGATGAGATTAGCATATCTGTGAATTGTGATATTATTTATACCACATGTGAGTTTATATTCATATTACAGCGTACGTATGGGTTATGGTTTCCATATATTGGAGTTGCCATATCCATGCGGCTGGCATGCTTACGTGTTCCTAGTCCTACATATTTTGGGACTGGGGCGTGACAATAACGTACTTGATATGGCAAGTACGAGAATGTAAAGGGTCACGATATCCATCTCTAGTTGACCTTACACAACCCCGCGTACGGTGTTGGCATCCGACTATTAATCGGACGCTAAGTAAGTCACACGGTTCTAGGTTAAGCATATACAACAATTAATTAAGTCAAAGAAATAAATAACAATACTGCAAAGTTGGCAAGGTACACTTGCCTGGGGTTCTGTCTCCAACTGTAGCTCTGACCTCAGTGGGAATTACAGGTACTGCTCCGTTTGCTGAAATAAACATCACCATCAGATCCAGAAAATATCAAATAGCTAGAAACGCCTGTCCTTGAGTCCAATTTGGACACATGGGCAAAAATGACCGTTTCTGGTCAAAGCGGGGTCCACATGTGGGCCGCTTCGCACCGAAAAATGTGTCAGGAACAAAGGTCTCCAAATCTGTCAAACTTAGTGTCAACAGGTCCAGAACGATGATACGAACCCAACGGAACTTCCAGAATTGGATTCCGATGAGCCGGTCACAAAATCGTCTGTCAAGTAGAACCGTTGGGCCCACGATACGCAATTTTGTCAACGTTCTCAGAATCGAACCAAACTTGGGTCACAGGACCAGCGTATTGCTACGAGTCCAATGGCGCAAGTTTCGTTTTGATCCGACTTGTGTACACCAAGTTACAGCGAGATCCAAAACGGGCAGATACGGGGCGTTATCGGCGGATACGCGTTGATTCCGGTGTGCACGCACATCCAAATCAACTTCTACGAAATCTCGCATGTCCGTATCAATGACGCGCACCTTTCAGTGAAGACCGCACGCGACCAAGTTGTCCCGTTTGGCGGGGCGTACTCAGTTCCGGGAGAAAATAGGGTGTTGTTTTTCCTATTTTTGGATCACGGTTCGCGATCGCCACAAGACGCGACACACCGAGCGGGTTACACGAACATCGAGAGGGTCACGCAGGGTTCGCGTCACAACTGACGGAACGGAAAATGGGGCAACGAGGAGAGAGAACGGGTTAACTGAACAGGGCTCCGTGAACCGAGGATTCTTCGTGTCCGCGAGGCGACTCGACACTGTGCTGTGTCGTGTCCGAGTCGCTGTGTCCGGTCTAGGGTTCGATGCTGGAGTTGGGGATTCGCTGGAGGAGGGCAGAGACGGCTGGGGACGGGTCGACAGGCGGAGGCGCTGCTGGCCGGGGTCGGAGGTGACTTCGGCGGAGGCGGCCGGGGCTCAGGGCATTGGCAGAGGGGACTCGTCGAGGTCGGGGCTGCGCTGGCGGTTGCTCGTCGGCTCTCGGGTGGCTGTGGCACTGCGACTGGAGGAGGAGGGAGGCGGAGGGCGACGGATCTGGAGGAGGAGCAGCGGGGAGATGGCCGGGTCTCGTCGGGGACGACGGGGAGGCAGGGGAGTAGGAGGACGAGGCCAGGCGGAGAGGGGGTTTTATATGTCGGAGCGGGAGGCGGAGCGACGACCGGTGCGGAGGCGAGGCGACGGCCTCTGCAGAGGAGCCGGAGCGGCGTTGGGGAGGGGAACGGGTTGTAACCGCCGGCGGGGATCGCGGCGGCCGGCGGCGGTTACCGGAGCCGAATCATTGGGGAAAGGGGGTTTGGGATTTGAGTTCCCGGGTCGGGTTTGGGTCCGGGTCGGGCCTGAGGGGATCCGACCCGATCCGCAAAACAGGAATACGAGTCGGGTTTGCGGGTTTCGGGTCGGCGGGTTAGACCCGGATCCGACCCACAGGGTTCGGTTCAATTGAACCGGGTCTGGGTTGGTTTGGTTCATAGAAATAAACCGATTTATTTCAGGGTTTAATTTAAACTTGGTTTTTAGAGCTTTAAAAATGCTTCCGAGGTCCAATAAATTCTCGGAAAATTACCCTATGTCTAATTTTTCATTTTACACCAGAAAATATTATTTTCATAATATTTTAATATTAAATAACCTTATTTAAAAATCATTTAATAATTAAAATACCTTAGTTTAGTTAATTAAAAATTCCAGAAAATTCTAGAAAATTGTGAAAAATCTATTTTAAATTTCTAGAAAAATCAGGGGGTTTACAGAAGAATAGGCGGTCGTCTTCGCTCATGTTGGTTATGGCAAGCATAAAACGAGTGAACTCTGTCACATAATCTTTGATCGACCCGGTGTGCTTGAGTTGACGCAAGCTTCCTGGCCACGAACTCAACATTCTTCGGGTAGAATTGAGACTTGATCTCCTTCTTGAGATCCTCCCAAGTCTCGATTGAGCACAAATCCTTCTTTTTTTCAAAGCACCTACGACGTCACTACAACATAGCATCGTCAGTAAAATAAAGGGACGCAGTGTTTACCTTATCGGCTTGGTCTTCGACGCGAATCGCCTTAAGATATCGCTCGATGTTCCATATGAAGTTGTCTACTTCTTTTGCATCCCGAGCGCCGCTGAAGAATTTTGGCTCCGGATACTTCACCTTTGGTGCCACCTCCCTACTCGAAGACCCACCATTGGTGATGGCTTTCTCAAGAACAACGGTTTTAGTCCTGAGTTCTTTGCGTATTTCAGCAATCTCCGCCTTCATATCCTGGCGTTCCTCCTCGAACCCAGCCTGCATCTCGCGAAGTTGCTCTCGGAACAGCGTTATGGCGTTGGCGATATCGCTTTCCAACCCATGAGAGAACTCTTCGTAAGCCTTCTGGTTCTGCTCCACTTGCATCTCCACACCCATTACGCCTTGCTCCAAGAGTTCCAGGTGGGATGTCAAATCGCCAAGGGCCGGCTCCAACGTTGGCTCCTTGCTTTCTGCCTCTCCTGTTTGTCTTCTTGGGCGATGCAGGACGCTGGTCGGTGCTGATCTCGGATGTCGACATGGCTACGATCGACCTTCGCTCTGATATCACTTGTCACGGACTTAGTAATTTTTCCTTCACTTCAACCCGTGCGGTGCACGAACTTCCTCCTCAAAGACTCGTGCAAGCCTTCCCGACCACGAACTTAGCTAGCTCGCTAAGAAAAATAGAGAACAGTTGAGCAAGATGGAAACTTGAAGACTTCTTTATTGATATTGGAAAAGCTTACAAGTTTTCAGTTGTGAGGAACAAATGAGTCTTCCCCCTATTTATATTGCCTCAAGGGCTTACATGAACCTTCTGGAATGAGAATATTCCAAGGATTATTCTCAGAAATATGCTAAAAATTATTCTATATCTTAAGAATATTTCTTACATCATTATTATTGCCAAATAACTAAAAATGAAGCCTCTAGAATGGAAAGTGTATTCTGCCATGTGCTGAATTCTATTCCTCCATGTGCAGAATTCTGGAAGCTTTTCGGATCTTGGTGGAGCCACAAAATATGGTGCGTGATAGTATGATCCAAATGGTATGAAAATATTCATTGCAACTTTTTGTGATTTTGCTTAATCAACACATATAACTTGCTTGGATACAGATCAAATACTAAGAAGATGTCGGATCAGAGAGTTACTTCGGCTGACGAAGAAGATTTCTACATCGTTGGATTGCAATGTCGAACTATTCATATGACAGTATTTTTAATGAGTTATGCGACACTTTTCCAAAACGTTACTCGCGAGCCCCACATGTGACGCTTTAAAAAAGTGTCGTCGAACTCCCAGAAAATACCCTCGCGTTTGTTCGTTCGACGTTGCGAATTGAACGACGTAAGTTTTGTCTCAGTCGAAGATTCGCACGAAAAGATAGCATGAAAAAAAAGGTGAGATTGTATCGATACCTCTAAATTAAAAATAAACTTAGCAAATAATAAAAATATAAAAAAATTATGTTCAAAAATAAATAAAAAATTCTCGTCATTCTTCCGCAAATTTCCCGCCAGTTATCCCTCCAAAATTCATTATTTTGTAGAAAAATTACTGTAGACAATTCCATAATTTGTCAGGAGTTATATAAACAATTATGCTACACAGTCCGAAGGCCGGTCCGCAACAGAAACCGCTGCCACGTGACGGGCTCCGATTGGCCGAAACATTTTTGCTTACGTTAGCAAGGAGGAGGCAGACATCAGCTGTTTTACTCCGGCCAATCATAGCCTGACATGTGGCATTTCGGTTTGATTTTCGATCGATTTTTTTTGGGAGTGTCAAGCATTTCTGTTATATAAATCACAGTGGCAGACGGATAAGAGTGGCGGGAACCCAATCCAAAACTTGAACATCTCACAACCTCTCCTTTTCTCCCTCCCTCCCTCCCTCTTCCTTCCGATGGCAACTGCTTCCCTTTCCCCACTCTTCTCTGCCACTCCGGCAGCGACGTCGTCTCGCTCTCCTCCTCTCCTCCACCCCGAGTCCCTCTCCGTCACGTCCAACCCGTCGTCTCCGGTCCGCCCCCCTAACTCCTCCTCGTCGGTATCGGTCACCCGGAGGAGACACTTCCTTGGAGGAATCACGCTTCTCTCTGCCTTGTGGAAGGACAGTGCTTATTACGACGTATCGGAAGCCCGGGAGGTGGAGGTCGGCTCTTATCTGCCACCTCTGCCTTCCGATCCGTCCTTCGTCGTCTTCAAGGCCACTCCCAAAGACACTCCTGCTCTTCGTGCCGGTAATATATATTGATCTTTCTACCTCCTATATCCCCCTATATATCTGCTGGAAATTCGATCTGCTACGAGAAACATTGAAGAATAGCACTGACATGGCACTACTCTGTTTGGAAAGTGCTGTGCTTCTTATTGTAGGAGCTTAATCGAACAAAATCCCTCAGAATTGCAAGTTAAATAGCACACGCTATCTAACGGTAGGAGAAGTTAAATGCACGCATTTAGAGTCTCAGTGCAAATCCAAATGCAATGCGCGCGGCGTTAGTTGCAGCAGGGAGGAGGATTTTGCTGCAGATTAAACTGCAGTAAGATTGATGAGATGTTATTAAGAGCTAGGGTTTTGCGTCTAATTATTGCATGAGGGAGGGTTTTAATTATGACACTAATGTAAAGTAAGTAATAGAATTAAAAAAGAAAGTAATATTGTAGAATTATGGCATACTCATTTTATTGAATTAAACTGAATATATACAATACAAAACAATCAAGCAATTAATTTCTTACAATCATACATCCAGAATATTAACATTTATGTAGGTAATAATCTCCTACCAATTTACCAATTTAGAGTAGGTAATTAATCTCCTACAATCATACATCTAGAATATTGATATTTATGTAGGTAATTAATCTCCTACCAATCTATATGAGGTATATTAGAATCCTATTGATTACAATATAAAAAAACTTAGATATTGACATTTATGTACCAATAGCTTTATCAGTAGGGTCTTGCAACTTATGGTGAAGTTAACCAAGTGTTGGCACGGGTAAGGAGGGGAGGAGTGGACGTGGGTTGAAATTCCAATCATGGCAGAAAATTAATTAAAACGGGAAAGGTCTTGATGCTAGTAGCCCAAGAGAGGGACCGACTGTTAGATTCCCGACCTAGAACACCAGGAGCTGGAGGAGATCTAGCAATGCTTGACATGATTCTAGAGAAATTTGCACATGATTTGGACAAATTGACAATTTGGGGAAGAACAGGTAGGTTTATTATTTGACTTTGAAGAAGCGGAAAATTACAGGAAATTCTAGATCTAAGTAAAATCAAGAATGCAAAAATATAGATTCCCAATTCCACTTTTAAGGGGCTGATCCAGGTATTGCATGGGGTGAGCCCACCCCAAAAAAAAAATTTCCTTTTTTTTTTCCATATGTTTTTGATTTTTTTTTTGTTAGCCCACACCTAGCCCACCCTAACCTACTCTAGCCCATCCCAGTTTATATTTTCGGATCCGCCCCTGCCACTTTTACATCAGTCATCTCTACTATTCATATGTAGCAGCTCTGATACTCTTGATACTGCTACTTCTCTGCTATTTATATGTAGCAGCTCTGATACTCCTGATACTGCTACTGATACCCTTCTCTATAAGACTGGTTGCTTGCTGACCAAACTTGCCAGCTCAATATAAGTTGCTGACTCATCTGTTGACTAGATATAAGTATGCTAACCGTATCCTCCTCTAACAGTTAATAACTGTCACTACACTGATACAGACCTCTCTGAGCTTGATATCACACTGGATCAGTGTTTACTGAGAAAGGAATGTATCATTGACTGACATTATTTAAAAAGAAACAGGCAGCATTCCGCAGTTTTGCAGCTCGAATATCTTATGTTACAAGAGCTGCAAAGAAAACTAAACCCGTGCAACAAATGCAGCTATGCAAACAACTACGTTTGGTTTTATTGCAAGCGTCGGTGCAGCCAGCCCTCATCTCTTTTGATCATGTTGTGTTGTTTTAAGTTCTAACGAGCAATCAAATTTGGTATTAGTTCTTATTCATATTCAGTCTGTCTACATAGAATATTTCAACATCAACATCTTCTCTGAGTGTGGCACTTTTACATGGCACAATGAATTATCAGTACATTGCCATATGTAGTACTTTAGTTTAGCACCATTTATATGAGTGACTCATGGAACTCGAGTAGGCCAAGCATTCATGGAACTTAAAGTAGGGGCCAGGAGAATGATTTTACCAATTAGGATCACCAATATATTTGGATTTTAGGTTACTATCTCGGTTCTAGCTCTTTTGTTTGTACGCAGGAAATGTGCAACCTTATGAATTTATTCTCCCACCAACTTGGAAGCAAACGCGGGTTGCCAACATACTTTCTGGAAATTACTGCCAACCAAAGTGTGCTGAACCGTGGGTGGAAGTGAAATTTGAAGATGATAAGCAAGGAAAAGTTCAGGTGGTGGCTTCTCCGTTAATTCGTCTAACAAACAAGCCAGATGCGACAATTGAAGACATTGGAAGCCCCGAGAAGCTTATTGCTTCTCTTGGCCCATTTGTCACAGGAAACACCTTTGATTCTGATGAGCTTATTGAAACTTCTATTGAGAAACATGGGGACCAAACGGTAATTTTCTTCACTGTCTTCTCCACCTCCTTTTTTTTTTTTTTTTATATATATAGTCTTTATCAGCATATATACTGTGAAAATAACTGTCAAGGTGTTGGCTGGGAGTATCTCCTTTTTTCTTCTTCTATATATCCTATTATCCTTTCAGAAAATTAGTGTACTGAGATGAAAATGCTTAGATAGTTTAGTGGCAATACATTAAAAAATAGGATAAGAAGTGAGCTTATTTGTGGAAAAGTAGACGTGATGCCAACAAGATCAAATAAAAATCCTTATTTTAGGTGGTTTGAGGATGTGTTACGCACATTAGTAGATATTTCGGTTAGGAACGAAAATATACTAGTTAAAAGAACCTGCATGACTACGTGTATTAGGTCTAGCAAAACACGATTTGAAGTCCTGAAGGAGGATAAGATTTTCGTCAGTGTTATAGAGGACACGACCATTAACAGACTTGAATGTAAAAAAATGATTCAAACAGCCGATCCACAAAATTTTGGCATAATTACTCTATTGTTGTTGCTGTGGAGAACTTATTTGCATTTTAAATTTATTCAGACTTTCAAAATGCACCAGTAGGAAAAGGTATATATATATATATATATTAATCAAAGTTTATTGATAATCTTTTGAAACAGACTACTAACATCAGCTGCCTAAAAAAATACATTACCCAATTAGACCACTATGAAGAGACCAAACCAACTACCAAGAGCTTGTTTCTGATTCCCTTGTCCACCAGTAACAGTCTAAGACGGTGAAAAAGCTCCTATTGGTATACAAACCATAGTTTGCTGTATGGATTCTGACAGTCCTAACTGTAATTAACGCAGAGAAAACTGAGATAGCCCCATCAACATTTTTTTTTAAGAATATAATGGATATCAAAAATGATAATTAAAAAAAAACCTATGATAGTCCCCTATTACTTTGTGTGCTTTCCTTAGTAATTTCGTGTGCAAGAGAAAAGACAAGGCAATATAAATCGATATCGATACGGTTTGACATATCCCGATCCGATACAGTCGATATCGATACAATTTGACATATTCTGATCCAGTATCGATGGATACCGATGTTGACCGATACCAACATTGGAGGTTCCTTTTTCAACCAATTCGGTAAAAAGAAGTTTAACCAAAAAGACTAATCAACAAGGGTGGAAAATTATATTAAGGTTGTAAAAGCATGTAAAAGAAGATAGCTTATTGATCGCATGTAAAACAATCGACAATGATGATTACTATTTTATTCAATTTTAAAACTATTAAAACCGGAAAAAAAAACTTAAAATTATATCTAAATATATAAATTATATTTTTAAATTTTTTTAATAATTTATTTTTTTCTGATAATTTTTTTTTCCAATTCTCCTATACGAAACAATTAATACTGCCGATTCCGATACTCCTATAGGAAGGATCCAATACCGATACTGTAAATCTTGATAAAAACGCTCGGACTCTGTTTTGCTTTTAAGATGCAACTCTACAGCAGTGATTCTTGGAAATTTTTAGGTTGTTATTCTCCTTTTAACCAACAACATCCAAGACCTCTTTGCCTGCTTAGTTATGGCCAGAATTCTCAAGTTTAGCTGGTTATTGGATTTCCGCGCCAATCTGATAGTCCAAACAAACTACTTGACCTGTAGATGTCAGGAGTAGGTCTCATGCATAACTTATTGCATCTTCTACCATGGAGCCGGGATTATTGTATAGGCCTGGAAAGTTATGTATGATCTCTTAAAATTTTGTGATTAGGAATTCAATAACTTGTAAATAAAGGCTAATTTTAAAGGCACTCTACATTTTACTTAGGACAGTCCATTATTTTAGGACAGTCCAAATTTTTGAAATTTTTACTCAGGACAGTCCAAAATTTACTCATGACAGCCCAACCCCCCCTCTCCCACCCTAAATCCTAACCGCCGGAGGAGGAGGCGGCGGAGGGAGGAGGAGGAGATGGAGGCTGTAGGAGGAGGAGTCTGGAGGAGGAGAAGACAGAGGCGGCGGGAGGAGGAGGAGGAGGAGAAGACGAAGGCGGCGGGAGGAGGAGGAGGAGGAGGAGAAGGGGGTCTCCGCTGCCTCTCGCTGCCCGTTTCCGCTGCCGTCCTGCCGCCCCCCGCTGTTGCTGTTGTTGCCGCCACTCGTCTGTCGCCGGCCCTCCCTAGCCGCCTTCCGCCCCCGCACCCCGTCGCCTGCCCCCGCACCCTGCCGCCGCCGTCCGTCCCTTCGTCCCTGTTGTTGTTGTTGCTGCTTCTTCTTCTTCTTCTTCTAAGACTGCAAAAAAAATTGACAGTCCTTTAAATTGGAAGGACTGTCAAATTTTTTTTTGTCCCTTGATAAAGGCACTACAAAATACACTCAGGACAACCCAATTTTTTTGGATAATTACAAGTTTGCCACTTCCAAAAATTACTCACTGGACTGTCCACTGCCAATTAAATTTTTTTTTTTTAGGACTGTCAAAATTTTAACAGTCCTAACAAAAGGAAGGACTCTCAAAATTTTGGCAGTCCTACCAATTGGAAGGACTCTCAAAATTTTGGCAGTGCTAAAAAAAATATGTTGATTCTTTAGGACAGTCCTTCAAATAGATAGGACTGTCAAAATTTTGACAGTCCGGAGACCGGAGAGGTGCGCGAGACGACAAGGGGGGTGCGCGAGACGGATTTGAGCGGGACAGCGCGGGTCTAAGCAGGCTGTACGGAGGCCGGAGGGGGGCGGGGCTGAACGAGGCGACGCGGGAGGAGGAGGCCGGAGGGAGGCGGAGGAGCGGGAGGAGGAGGAGGAGAGGGGCTGAAGAGGAGGAGGAGGCCAGAGAGGAGCGAATGTGCGGAAGGAGGAGGCCCGGAGGGGGGGGGGGAGGGGAATCATAATTTTTTCGATGACAAATTTATAAATAAAAAAAAATCAAAAATTTGGAATAATTATTGAAATACCTTTAGAATTATAGCCTAAATAAAACCTATGTATATAGTTCCTTCCTACCTTCACTTGTTAACTGCACCTGCAGTTCCATGACAAGTTCAAGTAAAAATCTTTAGAGCACTCGAAACTTACAGTTTCTTTTAATTTAGTTTTTACTAGAAAATAAAGTAGTACTGAATCTTTAAAGGATGAAGGTTGCATTTTATTTTCGAATTTTGCATATTTAAATTTGCAAAGGAATAATTAGCTTCTGTTATTAAATGAAAAATTGACAATGGCAGTACTACACGTATGCGTTGGAGACTCCTTTTGCCCTGACTGGCTCGCACAATCTTGCAAAGGCGACAGCGAAGGGGAACACTGTCATTCTTTTCGTGGCGAGCGCAAATGACAAGCAGTGGCCATCATCTAAGAAAACTCTAAAAGCCATGCTCGACTCTTTTCAAATATAAATTTTCTTTTTTGATATGTTCAAATATAAATATTCAACACTCTCAAATTCGCCAAAGAGTTCAGATCGGAAAAGGAAGAGTGTACCTTTTGATATGAGCACGTCTTTCTGTATATTGCAACAATTTTCTTTTTCTTTTTCTTTTTCCTCTCAATAACAATAACAATAACAATAACAATAAAACAGAAGTAATATAACTAAATTTACTCTGTACAATGCAATATCATATTCTGTCTCTATTTCTGTGAACTAATTTGGAAGCAGCAAAAGAATAATGCAGAGTCAGAATATTATTTTTGAAAGTACTACGTGACCTATGATTTCGAGCTATAAATACTGAAAATTTTATGTTTCCCATTTTGACAATTGGTGTTTGCTGATGTTAGGAGAAAATGAGGATGGCATGTGAGGTTAGAAAAGAGGATGTATATCGTATCGTATTGTATTAATATTATAAATTAAAAGGTTGAAATATCGACCCAAAATATCTTGGAGGAAGGACTTGGTTTTGTAACCTTTTGTTGTTTTTGACAATTTGTATCGCTTTCATTGGTTTTCGCAGTCCTTCAAACAATGTTTCTAGTTCCATCTCTATTTCATTAGTGCAATCACCTTTTTCTAAAAGAGATTGTAGTAATTCTGGTTTGACACTATTTAGTTTAGAATGGCCATTTCATATTGAACAATTCTGTCTAGTGGCATTCGATTACAAAAGACGTTGACAGCTGCATAAATCACTATAATTTATTTTTCAATTGAAAGTGGTGAATATTGTGGTTGTTTGTGCACTTTCTATTGAGTAAGGATATGCAAAATCTTGTGCATACCTTAGTTGATTTTTTTTTCTTTCTGAACATGTGCATGTGTGTGCCGTGATACACATTTTAAGTAACGTTTAATATTTCTGAATCATCTTTTTGCTTTCATTATTATTATGTTTTTGTAATATTTATTTTTCTTTCACCTATTAATCTTGATAATGAATACATTCTTGTATTGCACCAAATATTAAATAAGTGCACAAAGTTTTAATTAATTATTAACTACTGGATTGCACCTTATATCAAACTAATATATATGCACATACATTGCACGTATTTCATACTACTTGAAAATACCAAACAATAGTTTTTTAATTTTTTACTAAGTGAGAAGAACAAAGGTTCTTAATTTTTTTTTATTGCTTGAAAAGAGCAATCAACAACTCTTTAATTTTTTTTATACGTAATTACCTAACTACCCATGTTAAATTTAATAAATAATTTTACTTAGTAAACATAGATATAGATATTTTTTGAATAAAATCTTCTACATGAAGTCATACTTTTCTTATTATATAGTAGTATGGATTAAGAGTATTAAATGTTCCTCAACATGTCCCAAAAGGCATATATTACACATGCAGATCATAAAATGTACAAAAGAGAACATGGATGGTTTTTTAAGTCCAATTTGGAGTTCTATAAACAATTGTTGGCATACAACCGTTTTCACAAGATTTTCTTGCGTGGGAAACACATATTTGATTTGAAGTAAAATCAATTCATAATGCTATAGACTCTTTTTATACAACCTCCTAACTAGGATTATAATTTGGAAAGAAAATAAAATAAAAATTACTCTAGTAATAACTCTTAATAAGTATTATTGTCCATAAGGATGTGATTTAGTTCCAAAGAGTAGCTTAACATCGTTGGCGCCAATAGTCATCCAATCGTGTAAAGTTTACCACCAAATTCTCATTTTGTTCTGGATTGATTGTCAAAATTTTGACAAGTATGTTATACGAAATTTTTGGTTGTGCCATGATCTCATATGATCAATCCATCAATCCCCTATTTGTCTTGACTGCATCAGGTATTATGAGAAATTGGTACCAATTGTTAGAATATATCAAAACTCAAATTTGAAATATTTCTCAACATTTACATCCAAAGGATGTTGTGCCACACAAAGATCTGATTTTGTTTTTTTTTTCCAAACAAAATAAAAATAAATAAATTAGGACCTAGAATTCACAATTTAAATTTCTGAGAAACGATGAATCAAATTTTTTTCTCCATAAAATTCATTCAGACTTCCCCCTGAAGGGTAGAGTTCTGATTGGTCATTTCAAAGTTTTGTTCTAAATTGAGGTATAAACTTCCGAGTTTCCCCTCTCTTTTTTTTTTCTTTCCATTTTTCCACTTTTATTTATTTTAAATCTATGAAATCGGCTAAATTAAATGAAAAATGAATCAAATAGTAAAAAAAAAAAGATTTCCTCTTATCTATTAAAAGAATGAAATAACATAGCTATGATTTCATTTTATATGTATCACAATACGAAATCCAAAATTTTTTTCTAATGATTTTGATACTCAGTATCATTGTTATTACACATATGAGAATTTATTAAAAATTCATATTTAAGAATTAATGAATATTAATTAATATATAACTATATTAGTTAATATAATGTATAATACTCTTTATCGTGTGCATAATATTTTGAATTATGATCAAACCAACGAATTGCCTTCTTTTTCTTAATTAGGCATATAATGAAACAAACGAGTTTTCATACCTTACACAATTTACTGCGCTTTTCACAATAGAAATCAATTTCTATTGCGAAAAACGTAGTAATAGAAAAACCATATCACAAATGAAATAGACTATAAAAAAAACGAGAATGAAAAAAGAAAATAAAAGAATATTTAGAACCCAGTACAATAGACATAAAAGAATATTATTCTACGTACCACATCAACTAATTCTAACTACTATATAAGGAATTCAATATAGTTCAATACATTAGTTAATGAATTTTTTTTTATCTTCCAAAATGGAAAGTTATTTGAGCTATTAAATCTTAGATTACTCGAATTTTATTTTTACTTGTTTGTCGCAAAAAAAAACTTTTTGAATTCTCTGTGGAAATCGATTTAGCTAAATAAATTTTTTTTACTGTAGCAAAATATTCTTTTTTCTTCCAAATATTTCTACGAATACGTTTTAGACTACATCATCTATATTGTTTCTCATTTATTGGAAGGAATATTGTTGTACTAACTTTATTTATCTAAAGTAAATAACAATGTTTCCTCTCAATGAAACATATTCAAAAATATTTTTTTATTTAAAATAAAACATTACCTTAATGTGTCTTTTATGCAAAAATAACTTTGAGTTGGCTATGCAATTAGCAACTGAAAGAGGGCCGACGAGCAAAATCCAAAAGCGTTTAAGAGGCGGAATATTCTTTTCAGAAATAAAATAAGGGCGCGGGGGCGGCGGGGGGAAGAAAGAGACGAGGGTGGTCAAAGAGGAGGAGGAGGAGAGGAAGAAGAAGAAGAAGAAGAAGAAGAAGAAGAAAATCCATCTCTCTCTCTCTCTCTCTCTCTCTCTCTCTCTCTCTCTCTCTCTCTCTATATATATATATATATATATATATATATATATATATATATATAATTCCTCTCTTTCTTTCTCTCTAGAATTCTTCCGATGGAGCCTCCGGCGAGCGATAAGGAAATGTTGGGCGCCCTCTCCCACGTCGATCCCTTCCTCGTCGAGACTCTCCAGAACCCTCGCCACAGGCTCACTGGTTTGTTCTCTCTCTCTCTCTCTCTCTCTCTCTCTGAGTGTGTGCGTGTGTCGAATTCAGGAGGGAAATTGATGGGCTACGGTTGAATTTTGGATCTGGACGACGTGATGGACGAGTCATGTCTTGATTAACCCTAATATAGTGATTTTTGTGTAATTTTGTTGTTGTTGTTGGATTTCTCGATCCGATATAATGTAGCTTGTAGAAAATTAGGGTTATTGTGATGTTAATTATGAGCTTGGTTCTAGTAATATTATAAAGATTGTATCTTTTTCGAGCTTGCTTTCATCGGTTGCAGATATCATGGAAAATATATGTTTCACGAACATGACGCCCTGACTTGTGTATGTCTGGTGTCCGATATGTATCTGACATGACACGGTACGGACATGCCACTGACTTTAGGAGTATCCGTGCTTCCTAATTGAAATTTGACGACTTAAAAAGTGGGAAAAAATGAATCGGATTTTGAGAAATCTTCAACTTTGACGAAAGATTGCTATTTATATCTGTTGCGGACGAACATTTTGATTGTCATTGCGTTCAATAAGGGTCTGCCAGGAATAGTGGACATGAAGTTATCTGCAGATTGAACTGTAGTTGTTCTGGGTAGATCTACTTCTAGCCTTCAATAAGGGTCTGCGGAGAATTGTGGACATGGAGTTGTCTGCAGATTGAACCGGAGTTCTTCTGGGCAGATCTACTTCTAGCCTCTTGAAATATTCAATGCCAATTGTTCGATTGATTCACACAAAATCCCAAGAAAATGTGGCGATCATAAGGAAGATTGGTGACGGGATTCCTCCTATTCTTACTTGACCTTAACCTTTCCCTTTCTAGAATTGGGTTGCTTGATAATTGTCAAGGCTGACACATTAAGATCCATACAAAATCGGGTTTGCATGGTCCCATAATCAATTTTGTTGAGCCTAAAAGAAGTCCTTTGTCAAAACATGTATTAAACCGGAAATAGAAAGACAACGTATCTCTGACCAGCAGCTTCGAAAGCTCTCAATCATCCCCCATAATCCCACTGTTCCATTTAAGGGCTAGTTCAGTTCGTTTAGTAAAATGTCCCGACTCTTTTCTCAATAAACTTGAGTTGAGATTTTATTGAGCTGATCTTAAATTGTTTATGAGCTACTTGATTTCTTGCAGTCCAAATTGTGGTTTAAAACCATAAGAATTGTGGTTCTGCTGCATCTGCAACACACCCAACAAAATTTGATCATTCAGCCTTTGTCGAACTTGCACCTTTTAATCGCGTTCTGAGAAAGCTAATTTTCAACAGCTAGGTATCGCTATCGGCAGTTTTGGCAGTTCTGACAGATCAGAACTTTGGTTTTCAGCAATCGTAGGGTTATTGATTCAGTCACAACTTGTTGCTGCCAGATGCAGCTAGGTTTAGTAAACTTGTTACACACTGCACTTTGAGTAACTAAACTGTAAGTTGGAATATTAGCTGAAGAGTATTTGCGTACACAAGTTGTGCAGGAAAAAGTCATTTATAAAATTAAATGTCAGGAGTTAAAACCATGACACAAAAACTTTCTGTCATGATATCAGAACTCTAAGTATCAATATTGGCACTATTTGGCACTTTTGAATGGTTATAAAATTGAAATAGCATGATTGGGGGATCATATCTGCACTGCATTATAATTTATGATTTTAAATTGCATATGTTTTATGCTTAATGTGAACACGAGCATGCCCATTGGAACTGGCATGTTTTTTTATTTATTTATGTATCTGGTGATGTCTTATTCTCTTAGCTAGATAAGTCTTGTTGCTTAGTTTTTGTGTTTACCACCTTGATTAGAGAACCATAGTTCACTAAATTGTTGGAAATAGTCATTACATGCTTACTTTTTGGGTGATATAGTTTTAATTATTTCTGCCTTGTTTTCTCTCCAAATTCTTACTTTTTTAATTTTAAAATTGTAGTTCTAAGGATGGAATTTGACATTCAGAAGTTCATGCAGAACGCCGATCAGAATCAATTTGAATTCCAAAATTATTCAACTTCATATCTTAGATGTGCTGCCCATCGTGTTGCCCAGCACTATGGCCTGCAGACAATTTCACTTGACAACACTGTAGATGGTTTAGGCAGCAGAATTGTAGCCAGGAAAAATCCTGATAGTAAATATCCAGCTGTCTGTTTGTCAGTTGTTCCTGCAAAACAGACTGAAAAGGATTCAACTGCGCAAGTAAAGGTTGTTATTCGTCCGAGGCCAAACAAATCCCTATTTAGTGATGCAACAGATCTGCAAAATAGGAAAAGTTCTGTGAAAACAGTGGAAGAAAGGAAGGAGGAATATGAGAAGGCACGTGCACGCATCTTCAACAGCACTATCTTTACAGAGGTAGAAGGCTCTCCATCAATGGCTTCTGCTGATAGGAGAAGCTTTTATATAAAGGGTGACGAAGTAGAATGTTTCATTAGTGCCGGTGATGAAAATGAAAAGATTAGCACAAGAGGTGGTGCTCCCAGAGTTGCCATTTTCAGAGACACGGAAAAGGATCGTTCGGATCCCGATTATGACCGAAGTTATGACAGGTATGTGTTCGATTGTTATTGCTACTCATGGTTCTGTAAAAGTGTTCTTAATATGGATTGGCTGCTTACATTGTGCCTCAGAAAGGGATGCTGAATCTTATTATCTTCTTCAACATTTGGAGATTTGTACCCTAGTTGCAAGCTCATAGTTGAGACCACAGGACAGGTTTTTCTAGTCATCTTTATGGCAATTTCCTTCTGCCCATAATTGAGTTGATAGAATTCCGGAATGCCTTAGGGTTGGCTTCATGTTGTTAGGTGTATAACCGATCATTCATTTTGATCAATTTTTTTATAGGAGCCTTCTCAATATAGAGCTGTGCACCATTATTCTACCCTATTTTAATGGGATAAGGCTTATATGAGTATTGAGTTGATGATCTTGGTGGCTAGAATGACATTGTTGCTGTTTTTTTGTTATTTCCCCCCTAGTTTCTTGAAATCGGGTCTCTAATAGTGATGTAATTATTGCAGGTATATTAGGGGTTTTCCACCTAGCCAGAATTTGGGCTTGGGACCCTGCAATATTCGTCAGTCTCCGTTTCTGCACTACGATGCAGGATTTTCTCAGTTACGTCAACTGATGAGGAATGAAACCCCTGTGAGCTACAGGCCATCAAACCCAGCTGTGAGCCCGTTATTTGCTTATGGCAGCAACCCGACTTCTTCCGAGAATGCTGTCTACCACATGCAGTGGCCTAGCCCTTCTATGATCTCTTATGGCCATGTTAGAAATGCTATGTTCCAGGTATATGATGTAGACAGTGACATATTCACTTCTTGATTTAGGTTGTTGTCATGCTTTAATAGTGAACATTTTACTTGTACAGGCTCCAATGTACCAGCGTCCCCTGAGTTTCAAACACCCACAGAACTGCTAGCGTATGTGCGTTGTTATATAACGTCTCTTTAGATTTGGTAGGGTTAGTAGAGTAGAAACACTGTTTATGGGTGTTGATCTATTTCTCTCTCCATTTATAGAATATGTTTTAAAGTTTGCCAATGAACTTGTTTAATTTTCCTGCTTGTAGATTTTCTTTCTTGAAGCTATTATATATGTTATCTTCGTATTTTTCAATTTATTTTTGTTATATACTGTTTTATAATGTTTTTTGTTTTCCACATAAGAATGTATACTATATAGGTGACTCAAGTAAGCATGTACAATAAGTTCAAATATTGATGGGACCAAGGCATGGGAGCTGGGCAATGTCATCTTGATTGACATACCATTGTCGTACCATCTTTTTTATGCTACATTCTAAAATTCGCGGTTCTGTGTGCTTGAACATTTGGTGTGGGAACTCACTCCCTTCTCAATGAGTCTAAGCCGTCTCCTGAAATAACAACAATTTGGTCTGAGATCATGAGACACATGAGCTAGATCTTTTAGTACCATAGTTTCAATGTGTATGCAAAGATAGATAGACCTAAAGAGTAGATGAAAAAACTACTATGATATTATAATTAAGCATCTTCTTATGGAAGTGGAAGTTCGTGGATGGAAGTACACAAGCAAAGAGGAAAATGTATAAAGTTTTGAAATTTGGGTTGTTGGATGCATAAGGACTTGGGAAGCATGCTTACATAACTTCTTTTTATAATCTCTGAAAGAAGTTGCTCTCCGTGCTTATTGTATCATATTTCCCTGCCAGTCCAAGCCAGAATAAAGAGAGGCTCCGTTAGGTAGCCAGACATGCAGAATTAAACTTTGTCAGACATGCAGAATTAAACTTTGTCCTATCACTTGTAGATTTTTTTGTGAGCGTTGAATATCCTCGACACGAAGATAAAGTTTGATAGGACTGCAAGAAAATTAGCCATACGAATTATGTAGAAAAATGTGCATAGTTGAAATGATAATGCTAACATCGGTGGGCTGCAAGAAAGATATGAAAAAAAATGAATGTATGCCGTGGAAGTCTGAGGTGGTGCCAATTGAGGATAGCATATTGGAAAACTCTCTTGAGTGATTTGGATATGTGCAATGAAGCCCAAATGGCAGACAAGACTTTGCCAATCTATTGGTATAGATTATAACTATAATGTCTAAGCATACAATGCTGAAGCACTTACGCTGGACTTGAAAGAGACTGGGTGGGTGGGGAGGCCGGGGACTTGAAAACCATAAGTCGGGTGTTCTGATGATTCCTCTGCCTTTAGCGATCATGTCTGTAAAATTGTCTTTTCTGGGTCCATTTAACGCATGAATGTAAGTCTTTAGCTATTAGTCATTTCAAACCAAAATCACCAAGTATTTATTTGAGGACCATGGTGTTATGATTTCCTCTTATTTCACTTTTATGCTGTTACCTGTGTTTGTGCATGTGCTATTATAAATTATCAAAGCTTTTTGTCAGAAATCATCTTCCTTGTGGTCAGATTTTATAATTCCATCAGCAGCTTGCTATTCAAAACTTCAATTTCTGATAAGCAATTTAAAAAGTTCGAAATGGCAGAATGTTGATTCTTGTTTTTTGCACTGTCTGTTTTAGATCTATTGGGATTCATATCAATTGGTGCACCAAGGACGTCATATATGAAGCCCCTGGTGCACCTTGTGTGTGAATTGTATGATGCGCTGATTTAATCATGTAGTCTCACTAGCCTTAAATGTCACTTGTTTTAAAATTTTATGTTAGGTTGACAAGACATTGGGGGCTCCTTCCCGCTAGATCTTATCAAACCTTCATGTCAAATTGAATTCCGTAATTTCAAGGTTTCATTTCAAACCAACAAGAAAAAGTTATTTGTTTAGAATTGAAAACGACATCTACAGCATTTGACACCAAATAACTCGTTTACCTGCTTTGTCAATTAGAGGATATTTAATGATCTGATTTGTGTACAGAACATAGAGGGTTATAATAATAAGTTAATACCAAACATGTCAGTTTCCTCTTCTTGGTACATCTATTCATCTTTACCTATCTTCTCCTTGAACATCTTCAAGGTCATTTGAAAATTTAATGCTTAAATCTCATTTTCAACTTTTAAATCTTTTATCCCCTTCTCAACTAATTTTACTCTAGTGTAGTAAGATCAAGTCTCTTTCACTCACTCGATGTAGCCACTCTCCAATAAGTTTGTAGTCACTTTGTACATGATTAGCTTTGATACACCCAGAATTTGGGCAGTAAGCCTTTTTTTTCAAAATTCTATTGATCGAAATGCTTATTAGATGCTTTGATTGTCTCATGTACATTCATTGTATTTATATTTTACCATTGTTTTACACTTGTTTACAAATGCATATTATTTGTTGAAATATACAGACGATATTTGTATTAGAGATTTAAATTGTATGTTCAGCAGGATCGACCCGTTTAGTAGAATTCCGAAGAAAGAGGTAGCAGGTGGAGACATTTCTTTGGCTCCCTTCAAAAGAAATGCGGGCAAGGTAGAGCTCGGCTGAGGGTTCGAGAATAGGGTAGGGTCATGTCCTAAAGATGAAGATAAAAAAGGGACGGGTCCCAACGGGTCCTAAGATGACGGTTAGAGCGTTAAGCACAGTCTCCCTCGATAAGGGAGTTGTGTCCACGCCAATTCCTCCATTTAAGACTTCCTCGCCGCCGACAGACCCATTGTTGGCTACAATACAAATACTACCACACCAGCGCACGGGTCGACACTGATTTTGTATGTGATGCAACTACCATGCTTGAGAGGTCTAGTGATCGATCTCAAAAGCAAGAGGAAAATGGGGAGGGACTGGAATCGACCTCACTTAGTGAGATCAATATCGAGCGAAAGAAAAGCAAAAGAAACCGGATTCCTATTTTCGTTCTCTTCCCTGTTCGGGAAAGTGGATCAAAGATAGGCGATGGAATCTTTGGCCAAGGGAGAGACTGCATCCCTTTCTTTCGGTAGCCCTTTGGGTTTCCCAAGGATAGCAGTAGCTGGTTGAATTTAGCATACTCAAACCCTGTATTGTAAACGAACTTCATTAACAGTCTCATGACATCCAATGTAAGTAGTTCACAGCCGATACCTCGTAGACATCTTTAGCGTGTATTTTTTTAAACTGTCTTTTATGTAGCAATGTTTAGATCTGGAACTTCGTGTGGGTATAGATCCTTACCTACTTTTGAATTTTTATAGGGAAATAAAACATCAAATAAGACCTGCCACAGTTAGTTTCTTAGAAAACCCTCTGGTTGGTCTTTCTAGAAAAAGATGATTAGTTGTGTCATGGAATGCACTGAAAGTAGAACCTCTTATTTTAGTTTTACGAGAGCAATGATGGAGTCTTAAGAGGAGATTCCTTTCTATAGAGCGTCACGCTGTATGCTTGGAATAAGTTTAATAACTGGACCACTTCAATATGATATTGGCCACATTACAATAAGCCAAAGAATCCTTAATCAGGACATTTAAATATTAGGTGAACTAATAGAAAATCTACAATCAGGAAGATTAAGTACAATCGATTGATGTCAACCAGTGCCAAGTAATACAAAACTCTATAGTTTGGTTTCTTCATATTCCTTATAGTTCATCATTTGCAAGCTGTCACAGGTTTCTTATTATATTTCTTCGTTCTTTGGTTTTTTGCTATTTTTTGGTTTCCCTTGAAGTACAATTGGAATTTCCGTTCTATTTTTAGATACAAGTGTGCTTAATGGCTTCCAGGCTGACGTCGTCAGCGGGGGCCGACCCCCATTGGAGGGGGCCTGACCCTCGGGTGCTATAAGTCCTTTTTGTTTTAGATAAAGGCTACCTCGTTAACTCTGTTTAATCGTCTTGCTACTATTGTTTCTTTCTTACTAAATAAAGTGTGCTAGTCGTCGTCAATTTTTATACGTTAATGGGTCATAAAATTACTTGTCCATTAGAGGATAATTGTGTCAGAATCATCTATAGAAATATTTTGTATATATCTTCCTAGGTTGTGCAAAAGAGGAAGCCTATCAATAGAGGAGATGAGGGAAAGAAATAAAAACACAAACATGTGAAACTGCATAACCTGGTTGAACTTAATGATGATATATGCAGCTAATGAAAGCTTCATCGTAATTCCTTGTAGCTCATCCAGTTAACGATCTACTAAATTTTATGGTAAGAACATCTAGAGATAGGGTGCTCATATTGTTTGTTTCAATTTGTTTTTAAGTGAAATAGTGAGATAAGGGGGTTAGTTGACTGAAAAGGCAAATAATTGGATTGATTATCGTAAGTTGATTGGCCTCCTCTCATAGAAAGTCGGTAAGCGCTGAGAATCTACAATAAAGCAAAGTTTCCTCGTTCACAGAATTTTCGTAAGCCCCACTAAAAGTCACAAAGCTTTAAGAAAGTTTTATGTGAACTTTTGCTTCCAGAGTACTACTACTGATTGTGATACACCCACCCAACCACTACATTTTATGTCCTCTCCTTACAAAGCATAATAAAAATAAAAGAAACGGTCTCTAGCTACATAAGCTTCAAGAGACATGACTAAATGCTGAATATATCATCGTTCTGCAACAAGCTCCCATTTGGTGCACTACCAAGTTAAAATCAGCAGAACAATCTACCTTTTTCTGAAGACCTCCCTTCGCCAAACTATCTTGTTAAATCACAACTTGCTAAACTCTAGGAAGCTGCCGACATCAAAACACCGCAGAGAACAGCTGCATTCTGTGTCACCAAAAGCAAGAAAAATTCCAGAATTAAAAGATTAAACAAAACAAAACAGCAGAACAAGCAAGCCTCGGAATGGAGAAAGCCAAAAGAAAATATCTTAATACTACAGTCAGCTTTATGCAAAAGTTCATGATTCAAATGGAAATTGCTAAATTGCATATACTTCAAAGAAGTACCAACTACAATGTCGCAGCGAACAAACCCTAAGTAAATCATTGAAGTGTTGTATCTGCTTGTTTGGTCCCTAGGAAAGTTAATTTGGAAATTGCTATTGCTTAGCAACAGAAAGAAAACTCTTTTGAGAGACAAGAACCAAGTATCGGAGGAAGCTAATCCCATTTTATTTTATTTTAATTATAGTAAAATAGAGAATGGAGGAAGCTAAACTTGAATGTTAGAGAGTCCAGAAAAATTCTTACTAAAGGAAGTTGAATGGTCCTATTTGATCGTTTTCTGCCATCAATTTTCTCTACCCTCAACCTCACATACCTTAAAACAGGAAAGCGACTCAATCTTCACCAGTTGGGAAAAGTGTCAGAACTCTTCTTCCTTTCCGTTCCCCTGACCCCAATTCCTCCACGTACTGAGGTGGCACCGTCGGTGGAGGTGGAGGAGGACGCAACATGGCCACCCTTTGCACCCCCATTTGCGGTGGTATCGTCGTCATCAAACCCGTACGGCCGTGGTTGTAGTACCGATTCTGGTGCACCGCTGCCGCCGCCATCTGCTGGTAGTGCTGCATTGCCGCAACAGGCGCAAACGGCCTGAGCAATTGGCTCGGCACTGGCACGGTGGCGAAGAGCCTGTCGGCAGCTGCAGAGGGGGCGCCGGTGGCCGAGGAGTGCTGCATGCGCTTCAGGTACAGCCTGTACTTCTGGAGATGGCTGGCGACGTTCTCCCGAGTGAGCCCGTCCACGTTCATCAGCTGCATTATGGTCTTCGGGACAGCGTTCTTGATTCCCAGGTGGGCTACGGCTTCCACGAAGCGCTTGTGGAGCTGCGGTGTCCAGACGAGCCTCGGTTTCTTGAGAGTCGAGGACGGGGGTACGGGGACAGCGCTGTGGTTACTACCGCTATTGTTGTTAGTGGCGGTGGGGATGTCGAAGGCAATGGCGAGGTCAGGGGTGATGAGAGTTTGGGAGAGGGGCATTAGCTCATTCGGGCTCGGGAGCTCGTCCCCCCATCTTGAGAACCAGTTTGGTTCCTTCTCTTCTCTCATTATTTCCATTCTCTCCCTCTCTTGAGTTCTGGGTATTTGTTTTCTTCTTTATGTAGTAGAAGGTGGTTGGGGGGAGAGTGGTTCGAGGTGGATTTCTCTCTTTTATTTTCCTTCTTCTTCTTCTCTTTGGTTCGTCTTTTTCCTAACTAATCTCAATTATCATGATCTATTATAATAGTATAATACTATTTCGCTAAGTTATTAGGAAGAATTATGTTATCCATAGCCAGACGCACGCTGGAAGCATTGAAAGCTAGAGAGAGTTTCTGATGCTTTATCGTCGTTTCTACGAATTTCAGCTAAAATTTTTTTTTTTTTTTATTTACATAGCACCAGCGATATTCATGAATTGTGGTTCGGCACATATTTAACATTTATAAACTGCATAAATGAGCATTAAATATTTGTGTTTGTGCGTGCATTATGTTTATGTTCGATGCTGTTCAGTCAAATGTCGGCCACTCGCTCTGAAGGGGAGTGAACTTCATTCTAAGTATTTTCGGAACTTTTGATTCCGAAACCAATTTATCCGGCAACACTAGTACTAACTGTGAATAGCGCTTTACTGTTAATCAATTTTCTGTTCTAGATTTTTGAATATATGCTTGTTGCTTAGTTTTCTCGTTGCATGACACAATGATAAGCAAAAATAATAATCATATTTATTTTTGTTTTATTTTCAATTATAAGAGGGTACTTCATTTCTAGATGATGAGTCATAACTTACCTCCCAATGCTTTTACTAGAATTGTTTTTTTTTTTTTTTGCTCATGAGACAATGAGTATTTGCGTGTATCTCTGTGAGGACCGTTATTATTGTCATTTAATCATTATAATATTGGAATTGGTAATTTCAGTCAAAATGATGATTAATATACTAGTGAACTTACCAGCATGTTGACAAATAAATCTTGGACTGTATCTCATGGTTTTGTATTGGAAAGTTGAAGTACGCGTGTATTGCTAACCTGCTCATAGAGAAAGTTCATCCGATTTGAAGAATAGGATCAACTATGTCGTTGTTTAGTGTCTGTGAATTTGAATATGTACCAGCAACTACGATGTCATTGCGAGAAAACACTTGCTTCTTTACACCGGTACTCTTGACTCTTGAGATAGTTTCAACTTGATAATTCTCTATTAACTTGTCGATATCTTCGTGTTTGGGGACTTTTAGTTTCATTATTTTGTAATTAAATTATTTTTCTTTTCTCCTACCCTTTGACATATAAATACGGAAAATAAATAATTTTTCTTTTTCAATATCATCAGTCCGCAAACCAAAGTGACCTTAAATCCAGTGAAATCTTTTTTTGTTTGTTCGATGTTATTTTCTTCCTTAGTTTTGGGTCACTTGTTGGAAGGTGGGATTATGGAATTAGAGTTTCTATAGCAGGAAAATTAATACTTCCTAGCTTCTGATCTCCAAATTCAACTTTTGTTCGAGGAAATCAGAAAAGTAACCAGTGTCTCAAGAGACTTAATATGTGGACCGACCAGGAAGACCCTGTGTGCACTGCAACTGACCCACTTGTCAGTATGTCAATCGGATGATGTTCTAAAGTAAGGACCCTCCGGTACCGTGTAGGGGTGAGCATTTGGTTTGTTCGGTTTCAACCGAATCGAATTAGTCAAAATCGAATAAACTGAAATTCTAAAAATTCAAAACGAAAACCGAACCGAATCGAATAATCTATTCGGTTATTTAGTTTGTTCGGTTGGACTATTGCTATGGTTTAATAGATTGGATCTAAGATTAGATTCGTGGTTAAATTATATTAAAAATTATAATTATAAACACATTTGTTGTATTTCAAAATTGTGTTTAAAGTTGAACTTCAAAATATATACATAAAATTATTATTTTTAAAATATATATATTTTTAATGACAAAATATGTATAGAATTAAGATATTTATATAATTGTATAAATCTTATTTGATTTTCAATTTTAGATCGAAATTCAAAATCGAAACTGTATCGAATTTTTTTATTCGGTTCGGTTTATGGTCCGAAATCGAATAACGGTCACCGCTAGCCTCGAGTAGCAGTTGCGTTGTGCTTAGATGACATGACATGGTTGAGGAATATGCAATTTCGATGCACAGGGAGCATCATGCCATGCCATGCCATGCCGAACATCTTCTTTTTTACTCGCAGTTTGATTAGTTAAAACCCAAAGGTAATTATTGAACCCAAACTTCGACAGAACATGCGCGTGCATGCTCGCTTCACTGCGCGGCTGCACTCCGTTTCAGTGTACTAAAAAATGTTTACCTATGTCAATGGGTGGCGGGAATCCATAGATTAGGGGGAGGAACTCTAGTTTCATACATCAACACTGGTCTGGTCTGGTCTGGTCTAGGTCAGGCTAACATAAATATTAAATACATCTTTATTTTATGATTATTTAGTAACATGATCTCATATATTTATAAAAATTAGAATTTGGATTTCGAAACTGTCCGCATTTGACTTTGGGTCTCAAAATCACTGTTCACTTTCGAAATTTAAAGTCTAATGCCGGATACTTTGGAGATCAAAATTCTAATTTCAACTATTATGTGAGACTCTATTGCCAAATAACCTTTATTTTATTTATGTGGAATTTTTTTTTTTTTTTAGAGGCATTCTCAATTTCTACCGAAATGTTGGCCAATTGTGTAAAGTCATTGGGGGGTGTATTCTGAACAAATTGTAATATTTCCGAAAATTTTATATTCATGAGAAATTTATTTTAAGGCTTTGAATTCATGCCTATTTTTGTTTTATTGTGTTCGGTTTAATTTTCGCATACCATAACTTTTTAGAATTACCTGTCTATAATAATAATAATAATAATAATAATAATAATATTATTATTATTATTATTATTATGAATTTTAATTTAACATATGATAAAACACGTGTATCATTCTCATGGTGGTTCAAGGTCAGATCTGAGTCATCTGACTCAATGTTGGGTGTGGGTTATGTTAAAGTTGGGAGTTATAATATTATTAAGGTCGAGGTGATTCGGATACGTTAATGGATTTAATCGAGTTGATTTGAGTAGTTAAGTGATATTTGGATTAGTCAGGTTCGGGCCTAATCGGGACATGTCCCAATGACGTTCAAGTCGAATCGACCATTCTGGGTCATGTTGAAGCTGAGTTTGGATCCAAGTCAAGGTAGAGTTTGAACCTAGTTGACTCGGTCTCACGTTCAATTTGAGTTCGAATCCCGGTTGAGTCAGGATAAAATTTGGATCCAATTCATATGTTGATATTAGAATATAGTTTGAACACTCTAAAAAATGTATGGATATTTTTGTTAAGCGGAACACAAAATACCCATCCTCACCGTGGGAATAGTAGCTATCGGATGTCGAAGAAAATAAGTTGGACACAATTTTTTTTTTATTTTTTTTATTGAATTTTATACCAAACGGAGTAAAAGATGGATGGAAATATCATAGGGTTGATAAGTGTGGCTTTGATAAAAAAAATTTGGAAGGATTATTTAGTTTTAAGGTCTCGTATAATATTCGAAATTTGTATTTAGGTCTTCATATTGTCTAGGAGAGAGTTTGGTTCTCGTCTTGACGGTTGACTTGGGCTGACAGTTGGATCTCGTTTAGGTTTTCATAATATTTGAAATTTTTGTTTAATTTTAGAATCTCGTATGATATTCGAAATTTGTGTCAAGATTTTTACTTTAGACAGTCAGCCCAAGTCAACGGTCGGGACGAATTTTAAACCCTCTTCTAGACAATATAGAGATCTTAACGTAAATTTTGAATATTATACGAGACCATAAAACTAAATAATCCGAATTGAAATTGTCCAAACCCTAATTTGACTGGACCATCTTTCAAGCAAACAAGGTGAGAATGAAATGCTGCTGTAGCCAGGGCCAGCATATCTAGAAAGTAACTTAAAATGTAATTCTAGAAAGAGTGGAGACTTGAGAACAAACCTTACTCATAGGATTTAACACTATATACTTAGCCCATTAAACCACTAAGTCTTTAGTCCGCTAACACTACGTCCAATTTTTGTCACAAGCCTAAATACCCAGACACAAAAAAAGTCTTTAGTTCCTAAGAATCCAATTTTTGAAAAATTAAGCATAAAATCTAACTTAGCGGCAAAAGGTTTAGTTATTTGAAAAATCAAGTCTTTAGTTCCTAAAAATCCAATTTTTGATTATGATGACATTCAAAGAAATTAAGTGTTTGAATGTTTACTTTAACTTATTATTAAGTAGATAATTTTTGTGTTAAAAAGAATTCTGAAAGTTTTAATTTCAATTTGGGATAAACTAAAATCGTGATTCCGTCTTTGTACCCATTGATGGCATGGAACACAACTAAAGAATTTGGTGGTCTAGGAATTGCATATCTACCGGATATTTTGAACAACGCATTGTTAGGAAAATGGTATGAAACAAAATTCAAGACAAACATAGCAAATTGTAATTGTCAACAAAGTTTTTACAATGTTCACGGATTTTAAAAATAGATTATTAAAATTATTCTTAATTTATAAGGGAAGCTATAAATTTTATTTTTTTAAAAACGATAATAAATTAAAAATAGTTTTGATAACCAAACTTAAAAATTCAGATACAATTAAAAAGTTCTTTTGGTAATTATAATTCCCAAATCATAATAATAGGACGACCACGAAAATCTCGTGTTTGTGTAGCCAAGTAAGGAGAAACATTCTTCTTTCAGACGCTATATTTTGGTTGGATGCTTGATGTCATCAGGTTTCTCTTACCATTCCATTATTATTTTTGCCATGGTTGCTTGGGAACCATAGGATTATGTTGTTAAGGACATCTCGGGATTTCTATTTCCTATATTTTTATGATAAAAATTATTTCTAGAAAACAAATTTCTTTCAACATTTTTCTATTCTAATTTTCATCGTACGTAGCGTGATGTAGGATATATATATATATATATATATATATATATATATATATATATATAAGTTTATATATGTAGAAACTCTCATATAAATTATCTATCTATCATAGCATTTAATATTAGATCATACTTTCAAAATTAATCTGTCATGTCCCAGTCCCAAAATACCGAGAGACTAGCCACGTGGCAATGACCAGCACCACAACTCCAATGGACAAACGCAATTTATTGGACCCGTTAGAGTGCACTTAAGATGTAATAAATATAAATGCAGTCTACACCATCTATCACAGTATAATTCTAATCTCATCCACAGAAAGTAAACACAAGTCAATTTGATAAACCAGTCAAAATATTAGATAAAATAGTCCATCAACAAGTCCAAGTAAATAGTGTCTCGGGGAACAATCCGGCACAATAAAGGAAAGAGAATATCATCAATACATATGTCCATGAGTCAAGATATGAAATAACAATGAGCATAAATAGCTGAGTATGAAACTGAAATATTCAGGAGAAATCCTCCGGCACAACCTTGTCCTCTGGTGCTAGTACTGCTCCAGCGTCAGCTCCTGTCCCGTATATCTCGGGGTAATTCTCCTCTGCTGTACCTGGGGACATAATCCGGATCCAGGTCCTTAGGGGACATAACAAGGTACAATAAACACTCAAGCCAAATGAAATACAGTATATAAAAATAGATCCTCAGGGTAAGCTATGTAACCAGCTATGTGAAATACAAATGAGAGCATCACTAGTACTCAGGCTGAGACCACTACAAGCTCTGTGTCGGGGAGCCTGTAGCAGCAAAAATATCACGTAATGGGCCAAGCTCTGGTACAGAGACTAAAACACCTCAATAATAAAGTATATATATATATATATATATATATATATATATATATATATATATATATATATATATATATATATAATCAGCCTGTAGCCTGTGTGTCTCTCCCCACCCAATGTAATCTCACGTCTCATGTCCACAACGTCTCATGTCCATAACACGCAAAATCATGACCTCTAACTAGTACAACGAGTCATAATGATATCTATGTATATGCAAGTCTCATGTCACGAATTCTGTAAGCCTATACATAATCACCATGAATAACTCAGAAAAGATTCTGTTACATGAATAGTGTCAAGTGTCCTATGGTATAACGTACTTGGTAAAGTAAGCACGTAAAGATAAGATCATGGAATCAATTCTCTAAATGACGTTACACGACTCCGTGTACGGTGTCGACACCCGAATCTTGTTCGGACGTTAAGCAATGTCTCAGGTCCTAAGTTGAGCATGTACAACACAAAAGTATATGGAAAGAATACAAGAAAATAATAGCACATGATCTTCTACAAGTTGGCAATGTATACTTGTCTGGGTTCTGAGCTCCGTCAATTACTCTTGTAACAGTGAAATCTCCAGGTACGCCTCCGGATGCTGAAACAAACATCAACATTGCTCTCAGAATACTTGAAATAGCTAGGATTGACTACCCATAAGTCCAATTTGGACACAGGGGCAGAATTGACAGTTCCTGGTCAAAGCGTGGTCCACATGTGCTCCACTTCGCACCGAAAAATGTACCAGAGACAAAGTTATCCAAATTCATCAAACTTAGTGTCTACGAGTCCAGAACGATAGTACGAACCCAACGGAACGTCCAGAACTGGATTCCGATAAGCCGGTCACGAAATCGCCCGTCAAGTAAAATCGTGGGGCCCACAAAACAATGTTTCGTCAACGTTCTCAGAATCGAAGCAAACTTGGGTCACAGGACCAGTGTAACGCTGTGAATCCGATGACGCAAATTTTGTTGCAAAACGACAGGCACACACAAAATTATGACGAGTGTCATAACAAGTTGATACGAAATTTTTCGACGGATACGTGTTGATTCCGGTGTGTACGCACATCTAAATCAACTTTTACGAAATTCCACACGCCCGCGTTGACGATACGCGCCTTTCGGTGTAATTCACACACAACAAAGTTGCCACGTTTAGCGGGATGCACCTCGTTTCAGAAAAATTCGGGTTTAAGAAACCAAATTTTTGGTCAATTTTAACAGCAAATAAATCACAGCATAATCGGCGATAAAATAAACTAATTAAAGAGATTAAAACTTGTTTATGTTGTCTAAATTACTGTTCAAGCAGAAATTCAGTATCGCGTGCCGTTATGAAGATAACGAGACTCAAACACGCGCACTTGGAACAGTTTCTGTTCCTAAAATAAGTTATTTTTTTTGTTTTGCGTTGCGATTTGCGACCGACACAAGACACGATACACTAAACTAATTACACAGGGTTCAAGGGGGTCATGTGGTCTTCGCATAGGACTCGACGGGTCGCTAATATGATTATTGTGCAGGGAGATACAAGGGCGAGAAGTTGCGTACCTCGTTGTGTGCTGTTGATCGTGAAGTAGGACGACCTTCTTTCGGCGGCTTGCGGCGGCGGTCCGGCGGTCGTCGTCGGCGGTGGCTCATCGAAAATGAAGGGGAGATAATAGTGGTGGTGGTCGGCTAGGCTGGGGTTTATATAGGGTGAAGGGGGGGAAGTTACAGGGAGAGGAAATGAGGGGTAGGGGCCAGTTTGGGAGAGGAAGAAAGGGGGACGCGGGGTGTTACAGTGAGGGGAATCAGGGAAGTACTGTAGCGGGTTCGGGTTATTGGGTTATCGGTTGAGCGGGTTAGTGGGTTCGGGTATGGGTACGGGTAGTTTGGTTTGGTTTGGGTTGGTTTAATAGTAACTCAATATATATATATATATATATATATATATATATATATATATATATATATATATATATATATATATATATATATATATATATATATATATATATGGCCATCTAAAAATAGTTTTGGACCTCCATAAATTCAAGAAAAATTCTACAATACTCTATTAATAGTTTTACACCCAAAAATATTTTTTTGCACTATATTAATAATTAATTAAATACACATAATTATAAATCCATAAATATTATATATTATAAATGGCTAAAAAATTACAGAAAAAATTTAATTCTAAAAATACCAATAATAAAAATACCATATATTATATATTATATATGGCCATCTCCCTTAATCTCAGTAATTAAAAATACCAATAATTAAAATTCTAAAATTTAATTCTAGAAAATCAGAGTGTTTACAATCTACCCACCTTAAAAGAATTGTGTCCTCGCAATTAAGAAAACGAAACGTAACCGGTCAGGAAATGTTTGCTACAGAAGAGATGACGCGGTTGCAAGACATGTTTGTTGAAGCACGACACAAAGGATAAGGGACCATGAACAAGAAAAAATTGAGAGGAAGAGGGAGGGTTTTGTTCAAGCAGAACACGTAGGGAAGCAATAAATTTTTTTTCCTAGGCAATGAGAGATAAGTAACTCAAGAGTAAATGGGCCTGGTTAGAGTGATGATCAACTACAGCTTCTGAAAACTTGGGTACCACTTACATACTACTACTCTAGACTAACCAGTTTATGCTAACATAATACTAGATTTAAGCTAGAGAATGGAACTAACAGGAACATGCTAAAGTATTACTAGGGATATTCACTACTATAGCTAGCTATGATAAAACTAAATCTTACTCATATTCGCTACTCCTCGAGTCTGTGCCTCCTCTACTGTCATCGCAAAAGTCTGTCCACGTCCTTGTGGTGGTGCCCTCTGCTGTTGCTGGGCTTGCTGGAAGAGTGCTTCCTGTGGTGCCAAGGGTGGCCTCGGCTGATATCCTCCCAGTGCAAGTAAAACTTGCCGGTTAACCATCGGTGCTCGTCGGTGAACCATGGGTGTTTCTCCTCGATGCTCCATGCAATTTTTGGCTGAATGTTGGCTGGATCAGCAAACCAAGCACAATCCCAATCTGCTCCACATTCCATGGCGAGATGGCCTACCTTGCCACAATAATGACAAGTAGGGAGTTCTGGTGCTGGTGTTGGTAGGGCTGGTCGATGAATCATCAGTGCTCTCTCTCAACGCTCAGGACAATCCCTGGATGAATGCTGGCTGGATCTGTAAGCTAAACATAATTACCATTTGCGTCTGCATTCCTTCTCAACATGGCCTACCTTGCCACAGTAGTAACAAGTAGGAAGGACTAGTGCTAGTGGTGTAAATGCTCTCTGTGGTAGATTTATCTGTGGTCGCTTTGCAGCTCCTCCCTGCTGTGCTTGGTCTGGTGCTAGTGCATGCGGCCGCTTCTGGCTGGACTCTCTCCTGATAATGTGCTCCATGCGTCCGTCTGCAGCAATGACGTCCGTATAAGAAGTAGTTGCAACTGAGCTGATTAATCTTTGTAGCTCAAAGTTTAGTCCGTCAAAGAATTTCTTCGCCTGGCATTGCTGAGCCTTTTGATGAATCTGCTGTTGTGCTTGCATCATTGTGTAGAACATTTGGAACATCTGTTGTCCGTCCATAGGCTATCCTGGTAGAAAAACGGGCATCGGTGGAATAAACTGCGACAGTGGTGGAATGTCGTCACGTCGGAACCTCGAGACGTGCTGATATGCTTGATTTCTTTATTGAGTGGAGGAATCTCCACTTAGTGGCATCACCTCATCGTCGTAGGTGACCACAGCACCTTGTGGTGTACCCGCGGGAGTCTCATCGCTGGCTCGTGGATCCATTACTCTGCATACAAAGTAAACTATGAGAGGCGCACAAAGGAATCAAGGCAGAATGCAAGTCAAGAAATTATTTTGAAGTCGATATAGAGGTCAAGAATATATCAACAAGTGGATGAGATCCTATAATTCATCCTATCCTAATTGCAGGCTTGCTCGGTTCCTTAGTTGAAATTGAAGCAATATAGTCGTAGACCTGCATGGGCTACCACAAAAACCATGTCATATCCCAGTCCCAAAATACCGAGGGACTAGCCACGTGACAATGGCCAGCAACACAACTCCAATGGACAAACCTAATTTATTGGACCCGTTAGAGTGCACTTAAGATGTAATAAATATAAATGCAGTCTACACCATCTATCACAGTATAATTCTAATCTCATCCACATAAAGTAAACACAAGTCAATTTGATAAACTAGTCAAAATATTTGATAAAGAAAATAGTCTATCAACAAGTCCAAGTAAATAGTATCTCAGGGAACAATCCGACACAATAAAGGAAAGAGAATATCACCAATACATATGTCCATGAGTCAAGATATGAAATAACAATGAGCATAAATAGCTGAGTATGAAACTGAAATACTCAGGAGAAATCCTCTAGCACAACCTCGTCTTCTGGCGCTAGTACTGCTACAACGTCAGCTCCAGTCCCGTATATTTCGGGGTAATCCTCCTCTGCTGTACCTGGGAACATAATCCGGATCCAGGTCCTCAGGGAACATATCAAGGTACAATAAACACTCAAGCCAAATAAAATACAGTATATAAAAATAGATCCTCAGGGCAAGCTATGTAACCAGCTATATAAAATACAAATGAGAGCATCACTAGTACTCAGGCTGAGACCACTACAAGCTCTGTGTCGAGGAGCCCGTAGCAGCAAGAATATCACGTATTGGGCCAAGCTCTGGTACAGAGACTAAAGCACCTCAATAATAAAGTATATATATATATATATATATATATATATATATATATATATATATATATATATATATATATATATATATATAATTAGCCTGTAGCCTGTGTGTCTCTCCCCACCCAATGTAATCTCACGTCTCATGTCCACAACGTCTCATGTCCATAACACGCAAGATCATGACCTCTAACTAGTACAACGAGTCATAATGATATCTATGTATATGCAAATCTTATGTCACGAATCTTGTAAGCCTATACAGAATTACCAAGAATAACATAGAAAAGATTCTGTCACATGAATAGTATCAAGTGTCCTATGATATGACGTACTTGGTAAAGCAAGCACGTAAAGATAGGATCATGGAATCAATTCTCTAAATGACGTTACAAGACTCCGCGTACGACGTCGACACCCGAATCTTGTTCGGACGTTAAGCAACGTCTCAGGTCCTAAGTTGAATAGGTACAACACAGAAGTATATGGAAAGAATACAAAAAAATAATAGCACATGATCTTCTACAAGTTGGCAAGGTACACTTGCCTGGGTTCTGAGCTCCGTAAATTGCTCTTATAACAGTAAAATCTCCAGGTACGCCTTCGAATGCTGAAATAAATACCACCATTGCTCTCAGAATACTTGAAATAGCTAGGATTGACTACCCATAAGTCCAATTTGGACACAGGGACATAATTGATAGTTCCTGGTTAAAGCGGGATCCACATGTGGCCCACTTCACACCGAAAAATGTACCAGATACAAAGTTTTCCAAATTCGTCAAACTTAGTGTCTATGAGTCCAAAACGATAGCACAAACCCAACGGAACGTCCAGAACTGGATTCCGATGAGCCGGTCACGAAATCGCCCGTCGAGTAAAATCGTGGGGCCCACGAAACAGTATTTCGTCAACGTTCTCAGAATCGAAGTAAACTTGGGTCACAGGACCAGCGTAACGCTGCGAATCCGATGGCATAAGTTTCGTTGCGAAACGACTGTCACACACAAAATTATGACGAGTGTCATAACAGGTCGATACGAAATTTTTTGACGGATACGCGTTGATTCCGGTGTGCACACACATCCAAATCAACTTCCACAAAATTTTATCCATTTGTGTTGACGATACGGACTTTTCGATACAATTCACACACAATGAAGTTGTCTTGTTTAGCGGGACGCACCTAATTTCAAAAAGAATTAGGTTTAAGAGACCAAGTTTTCGGTTAATTTTAACAGCAAATAAATTACAGCATAATCAATAATAAAATAAACTAATTAAAGAGGTCAAAATTTGTTTATGTTGTCTCAATTACTATTCAAGCAAAAATTCAGTATCGCGTGCCGTTATGAAGATAACCGGACTCAAACACGCGCACTTGGAACAGTTTCTGTTCCTAAAATAAGTTTTTTTTTTCTGTTTTGCTTCGCAATTTACAACCGACACAAGACACGATACACTAAACTAATTATACAGGATTTAAGGGGGTCATGTGGTCTTCGCATAGGACTTGATGGGTCGCTAATAGGATTCATGTGCAGGGAGATACAATGGCGAGAAGTTGCATACCTCGCTGTGTGCTGCTGATCGTGAAGTCGGACGACCTTCTTTCGGCGGCTTGCGGTGGCGGTCCGGCGGTCGTCGTCTGCGGTGGCTCATCGAAAATGGAAGAAAAGATAATGGTGGTGGTGGTCGGCTAGGCTGGGCTTTATATAGGGTAAAGGGGGAGAAGTTACAGAGAGAGGAAAGGAAGGGTCGGTGCCGGTTTGGGAGAGGAAGAGAGGGGGACGCGAGGTGTTACAGGGAGGGGAATCAGGGAAGTACTGTAGCGGGTTCGGGTTATTGGGTTACCGGTTGAGCGGGTTAGTGGGTTCGGGTATGGGTACAGGTGGTTTGGTTTGGGTTGGTTTAATAGTAACTCAATATATATATATATATATATATATATATATATATATATATATATATGGCCATCTAAAAATAGTTTTGGACCTCCATAAATTCCAGAAAAATTCTACAATACTCTATTAATAGTTTTACACCCAAATTTATTTTGCACTATATTAATAATTAATTAAATAGACATAATTATAAATCCATGAATATTATATATTATAAATGGCTAAAAAATTATAGAAAATTATCCCTTAATCTCAGTAATTACAAATACCAATAATTAAAATTCTAAAATTTAAATATAAAAAATTAGGGTATTTAAAATCTATCCACCTTAAAAGAATTGCGTTCTCGTAATTAAGAAAATAAAACGTAACCGGTCAGGAAAGGTTTGCTCTAGAAGAGATGACACGGTTGCAAGACATGTTTGTTGAAGCACGACACAAAGGATAATGGACCATGAACAAGAAAAAATCGAGAGGAAGAGTGAGGGTTTTGTTCAAGCAAAACACGTAGGGAAGCAATGAAAACCTTTTCCTAAGCAATGAGAGATAAGTAACTCAAGAGTAAAGGAGCCTGGTTAGAGCGAGGATCAACTACAGCTTCTGAAAACTTGGGTACCACTTACATACTACTACTCTAGACCAACCAGTTCATGCTAACATAATACTAGGTTTAGGTTAGGGAATGGAACTAATAGGAACATGCTAAAGTATTACTAGGGATATTCGCTACTATAGCTAGCTATGATAAAACTAAATCTTAATCATATTCGCTACTCCTCAAGTCTGTGCCTCCTCCACTGTCATCGCAAAAGTTTATCAACGTCCTTGTGGTGGTGCCCTCTGCTGTTGCTGGGCTTGCTGGAAGAGTGTTGCCTGTGGTGCCAAGGGTGGCCTCGGCTGATATCCTCCCGGTGTTGGTAAAACTTGCCGGTGAACCATCGATGCTCGTCGGTGAACCATCGGCGTTTCTCCTCGATGCTCCATGCAATTTCTAGCTGAATGTTGGCTGGATCCGCAAACCAAGCATAATTCCAATCTGCATCCGCATTCCTTGGCGAGATGGTCTACCTTGCCACAATAATGATGTAAACTCCCTGATTTTTCAGGAATTTTTAAATTAGATTTTTCATAATTTTTTGGGATTTTATGTAATTAAAACCTAGGTATTTTGAATTTAAATGATTTTTAAATGATTTTAATTAATATTAAAATATTATAAAAATAATATTTTATGGTGTAAAATAAAAAACTAGACATAGGGTAATTTTTTGTGAATTTATTGGACTCCGAAAATATTTTTAAAAGCCCTAAAAACTAATGTATTTATAAACCGAATTAAACCCTAGAAATAAACCCGGTTCAAGTGAACCAAACCAACCCAGACCCGGTTCAACTGAACCGAACCCAACCTTATCGGGTCGGGTCGGATCTAAACCCGACCCGAAACCCGCAGACCCAAACCCGCACCCTAGCCTTAGCGGATCGGGCCGGATCCGCCGCCCGACCCGCTGACCCGGACCCGAAACCCTCACCGAAATCCTAATCCTAATCCGAACCGGAATCACTGTTCCGGCGCTATTTAAATCCCTCGAATTTCGTGCCCCGCCGATGCCGCAACTCTAGCCAACTCCTCTCTCCGCCTGGACGTCGCAGCGCCGCTCCAACGAACCCCCTAGGCGGAACCCTAACTCCTCTCCGTCGTCTTCTTCCTCCAGATCTCCCCCGACCTCCGCCCTAGCCCAGCCCAGCACCGTCTACCTCCTCCACGCTCCGTCGACGAGCCCCAAACCCCGACGCCCTGAACCCTAATCCCCTCGCTGTAAACACCCTGATTTTTGAGAATAATTTTAAACATGAGTTATTACGAATTCTTGGTATTTTTCTGAAATTTAAAGCGATGAGGATTATGATGTAAAGAATTTTTAAGTATGGCTAATTGGTGTTAAAATATTCTGGAAATAATATAATATGATGCGCAATGGAAAACCGGACCTATGGTATTTTTCGGGGAATTATTTGGACTCTGGAAGCATCTATAAAGCCTTAAAATCTATTGGAATTTAACCTACCAATTCTGAATTAATTGAACCGAACCCAAACCGCCAAACCAACCCGACCCGAAACCCGCGTGGAAACCCCCCGCCGGAGTTCCTGTAGAAGCCTATAAAGGCCCCCTTGATTTCCGTGCCCAGCCTCGGAAAAACCCTAGCCAAGCCCCGCCGACTTCGCCATTGCTCAGCCCCTTATTCTTCCCCGTGCCGCTGTCGCCAGACTACCGGACGCACCCCTCGACCCCATTCACGCCGACCCCCACCCAAGCGCAGAACCCTCCAGCGCCGCCTCGCTCTTCCCATCCTCCGACAGGCCCGCGGAGCAACCCGACTCCACCCCGCTGTCGCCCGAGCGACGCCGCCCAGCACCCCAACCCCGGCGCCTTCCCCATTGTTCAACCCGTCGACACAGCCCCAACTCCGGAGCCGTCAACTCGAACCGCTGCCGTTGAACTGGGCCAGATCCACCTGTCATCGATGACCCGACGCCTCACGAACGCCACCCCGCTGACCCGAGCCAGAACCCTAGCTCAGACTCTCGTCGGACACGGGAATCCTCGACCAGAATTTGGTTCGCGTCGAATTGGCTTTCGGACACGCAGAATTCAGCATTCACGGAGCCCTGTTCAGGTATCGTTTTCTCTCAAACTGTAACTTCATTTTAATTTTCGTCAGTTGCTACACGTAGACTGTATAACCCTCTCGGTGCCCGTGCAACTCGCTCGGAGCATCGCGTCCTGTGGTGATCGCACACCGCGATCCAAAAACAGGAAAAACAACGCCCTGTTTTATCCCGGAACCGAGTACGCCCCGCCATACGGGATGACTTGGTCGCACGCGGTCTTTACCAAACCGTGCGCGTCGTTGATACGGTCGTGTGGGATTTCGCAGAAGTCGATTCGGAGGTGCGTGCACCCCGGAATCAACGCGTATCCGCCGACGACACCCCGTATCTGTCCTTTCTGGAATACGCTGTAACTTGGTGTACACATGTCGGATCGAGACGAAACTTGCACCATCGGACTCGTAGCAATACGCTGGTCCTGTGACCCAAGTTTGGTTTGATTCTGAGAACGTTGACAAAATCGCGTATCGTGGGCCCCACAGGCTCCACTTGACGGGCGATTTTGTGATCGGCTCATCGGAATCCAATTCTGGAAGTTCCGTTGGGTTCGTATCACCATTCCTGACTTGTAGACACTGAGTTTGACTAATTTGGAGACCTTTGACCCTGACACGCTTTTCGGTACAAAGTGGCCCACATGTGGAACCCGCTTTGGCCCAAAAATGTCTTTTTTGCCCCTGTGTCCAAATTGGACGTAAGGACAGGCATTTCTAGCAGTTTGATATCTTCTGAGACGGTTGGTGATATTTATTACAGCTTTTGGAGGAGTACCCACCGGATCCACTGATACAGGGATAGCTTTTGATACTCAACCATCAGGCAAGTGTACCTTGCCAAACTCTGCAGTATTGTTACATATTTTCCTTGCTTCATTATATTGCTGTGCATGCTTAACCTAGGACCGTGTGACGTACTTAGCGTCCGATTATTAGTCGGGTGCCGACATTGTACGCGGTGTTGGGTACGGTCATCTAGAGATGGACATTCGTGACACTATATATTCTCGTACTTGTCTTACCAAGTACACTTTGACCCAGGACACTTGACACCATTCATGAGACAGGATCTTCCCGAGATATTCTTGGTAATTCTGTATAGGATGCAGGACTGGACATGGACATTATATTCTTAGATCTGATTATGACTTGCTGCATTAGTTTTGATCTTGCGTGTCATGGACATGAGACGTGTGATTTCATTGGGTGGGGAGAGACACACAGGCTACAAGCTGTTTATATATATATCTTCTACTATTGTGAGGTTGTAGACTCTCGGAGCAGAGCTAGACACATTACCGGTTATTACCGCTACCGGCTCCCCGACACAGAGCTTGTAGTGGCTCAGCCTGAGACTAGTGATGCTCTCACTTGCATTGCACTTAGATGGTTACATATTTACCCTATTGCTTTATTTATTTATTATTGCTGTACTGCTTATTTATTTATTGGCATGAGCTTTCTTGTACCTTGCTATGTCCCCTGAGGACCTGGATCCGGATTTTGTCCCCAGATTTTGCAGACGAGGTTTATCCCGAGATATACGGGACCGGAGCAGGAGCTGGACCGACACCCGAGGACGAGGTGTTAGCTGAAGACTTTGCCTGAGCATCCATGTTTCATGCTCAGTAATTATTTATTTATTTCAGTCATTTATTTCTGGTCTGTTGAACCATTGTACTAGATATTTATCGGGTTGTTCCCCGAAGCACTTTGTGAGACTATCTGATGATTTACATTCCTTATTTATTCTGTGGATCATATTTTATATCTTGCGTGGATGAGATTAGTTGTGCCATGATTGTCGTAGACTTGTTTTACATCTTAAGTATGCCTTGATGGATCCATTAAATTGGGTTTGTCCATTGGTGCGTACTGCTGGTCATTGCCACGTGTCCAGTCCCTCGGTATTTTGGGACTGGGGCGTGACATGGTTTTTGTGGTGGCCCATGCAGGTCTACGACAAATTGTTCGGTTTCAACTTAGGGACCGAACCAGCCTGCCCTAAGGATATGATAAGTTATAGGATCTCATCCATGATCTAAACCATTATTGAACTCTATATCGAACTCAAAATTTGTTACTTGAACTGCATCCTGTGTTGATTCCTCTGTGCGTTCTTATAGTTTATCTTTTGATTGCAGAGAAATGGATCCCAGGAACGGAGACGAGATTCCTTTGGATACACCACATGATGCTGTAGTTACTTATGGAGACGGAGTGACTCCAGGAAATGGAGGACAAGCATCGCAGAGAGATCAAACCGGACAGCCTAATCCAAGGTTCCGGAGAGATGACATCCCACCTCCACCACAGTTCACTCCACAGATGCCAGTTTTCCCGCCAGGGCAAGCCATGGACGGGCAACAGATGTTCCAGATGATGTATGCCATGATGCAAGCCCAGCAGCAGATTCAGCAAGAGGCCCATCGCCAGGAGGCAGAGTATCTGAGGACCAGCCTGGTATCCGCATTGGAGCAGGCAAATTCACCAATGAGGCGAACAGCGACGGGATCTATCACCGATTTTCGTCATCTCAAGCCTCGCACATTTTCTGGTAAAGAAGGGCCAACCGAAGTTCATGAATGGCTCACCAACATTCAGCATCAGTTGGAAGCCACTGAACTTCCGAGAGAGAAATGGATGACTGCTGTCAGAATGCAGTTAACTGATAATGCGCATCACTGGTGGCTGGCGGAAGAGAGGAGGCTCGGACAGGACCGAGTCACATGGGAAGAGTTCTCCAGACTCTTCGAAGAGATGTACATTCCAGCAGTTGCACGATCAGAGCTCAGAGACAGGTTCAACCGCCTTATCCAAGGCAACATGACAGTGAAAGAATACAATGCGGAATTTATTCGCCTCAGTCGCTTTGCCCCGACCTTGATTGCGACAGAGGAAGAGAAAGCTGAGAAGTTTTTTGACGGACTGAAGTTCGAGCTCCAGAGATTGATTGGATCGGTCGCACCTACATCTTATATCGACGTTCTCGTAGCAGCACGACGCATGGAGCGCGTCACCAGAAGAGAGTCGAACCTAAAGAGGCCTAACAACTCAGCACCATCCAGGACAGCACATGGGGATTCAGCAAAACGGACCCAGAGGAGTATGCCCGAGAGGACAGCACACAGGGCCATATCTCTCCCTACTTGTCACCACTGCGGCAAGGTAGGTCACATTGAGAGAGACTGCAGACGTAAGTTGGGACTATGTCTGAGCTGCGGATCCAACTAGCACTTTTCCAGGGACTGCACCGAGCGCAAAGACGGAGCGCCGAGATTAGCTTTACCTGCTCCACGACCAGCTTATCCAGCAGTAGGAGCCCAGCAGGCAGGAGTTGGAGAAGTTGGAGGCGTCAGGCCACCAGCCCCAGGAGGGAATCAGCAGAGACCACCACTGGCACCGCATGCAGCTCTATTTCAGCAGACTCAGCAGCAGCAGAGAGGTCCAGCTCAGGGACGAGGACATGCATTCATATTAGCTATTGAGGAGAAAGCTACAGCAGGCGAGGTCATCGCAGGTACTATTTTAGTAGCTTCATTACCAGCTGTAGCATTATTTGATTCTGGAGCATCGCATTCATTTATAGCAGCTAGCTTTGTAGCCACCCATAGAGTAGCTACCGCACCCCTTCCGAAGATGAAGAGGATTCTTACGGGAGGTAGAATTATTCCGGTTAGTGACGTCTGTAGATCATGTTCTGTAGTAGTTTGTGGCCGAGAAATGCGAGCTCAATTTCTAATCTTTTTCATGCCTGACTATGATGTCGTACTTGGTATAGACTGGTTAAGTCAGTACCATGCGACTCTTGATTGTCGACTTGGGCGGGTTATATTTAGACCGCCTGGACATCCATAATTCGAGTTTCTTCGAGGAGCAGTAGAGCAAGGAGTTCATCCTACTCTTAGGGTACTAACTGTAGAAGGAGAGACAGGTTACCCAAGAGTCATATCAAAATTCGTGGATGTATTTCCTGATGATCTTCCAGGTTTACCGTCTGATCGGGAAATAGAATTCACAATAGACCTAACTCCAGGAGCAGAGCCGATCACTTCATCAGTTTATCGGCTGGCACCTAAGGAGTTAGTGGAGTTGAAAGAACAGGTTGATGATCTTCTGGAGAAGGGTTTCATTCGGCCCAGTGTTTCACCTTGGGGAGCGCCCATATTATTTGTGCCAAAGAAGGATGGAACAGTACGGTTATGCATTGACTACAGGGCGCTGAATGCTGTGACCATCAAGAACAGGTATCCCTTACCACGCATAGATGATCTATTCGATCAATTGAGTGGTGCAAGGGTATTCTCGAAGATTGACCTTAGATCCGGCTATCATCAGATCAAAGTAAGGAAGGAAGACATCCCAAAGACAGCTTTCAGGACCAAGTATGGACATTATGAGTTCTTGGTAATGCCGTTTGGTTTAACCAACGCGCCAGCAGTGTTTATGAGTTTAATGAACAAAGTTTTCCATCAGTTCTTGGATAAATTTATGGTTGTGTTCATTGACGACATTCTCATATATTCCAAGAGCCACGAAGAGCACGAGGAGCATCTCAGAATCGTGTTAGAGACCTTGAGGCAGGAGAAGCTATACGCCAAACTCAGTAAGTGTGAGTTCTGTATGGACAAAGTACCTGTCTTGGGACATATCATCTCAGGAGAAGGACTTTCAGTGAATCCAGAGAAAGTTGCGGCAATAGAGACTTGGCCTACACCCACATCAGTTGCAGAGGTGAGAAGTTTTCTCGGACTTGCGGGATATTACCGAAGGTTTGTAGAAAATTTCTCGAGGATTGCAGAGCCGATGACGAAGCTGACACCTAAAGACCAGAAGTTTATATGGACAGAAGACTGCCAGAAGGCCTTCGAAGAACTGAAGAGAAGATTAACAACAGCACCTGTCTTGACTCTTCCTTCAGGGTCAGGAGGTTTTGTTGTTTACAGTGATGCATCAGGTAGTGGACTAGGATGTGTTTTGATGCAACATGGCAAGGTCATTGCTTATGCGTCGAGACAGTTGAAGGTCCACGAGAAGAACTACCCAACACACGATCTGGAGTTAGCAACAGTTATATTTGCATTGAAGATTTGGAGGCACTACCTTTATGGTGAGAAAGTAGACATCTTTACAGATCACAAGAGTTTGAAGTATGTATATACTCAGAAGGAGCTTAACATGAGGCAGAGACGTTGGCTGGAATTGATGGTAGATTTTGACATAGATCTGCAATATCATCCGGGAAAGGCGAATGTTGTTGCAGATGCGCTCAGCAGAAAGCCTACGGCTTATTTCTTGACGATGCAGCCCGAGTTATTGAGAGATCTGCAGGAGCTTCAGATAGAGGTTATCTTACCAGGACAGAATGGCTTGATGGCTAATCTTGAGATTAAGTCATCACTCGTGGAGAAGATTAAAGAGGCACTGCCCACCGATGCCAGATTTCGAAGACTGAAGGAGAGGACAGAAGTAGGCATGCATACAGGACTTCGCATACACGAAGACGGGACATTGAGGTTTGGAAATCGCCTGTATGTTCCAAATGGAGAATTGAGACAAGAGTTAATGACTGAAGTACATAGCTCTATGTACTCTATTCACCCAGGAGGAACCAAGATGTACCGAGACTTGAGACAGTATTACTGGTGGCATGGAATGAAAAGGGAGATCGCTAGATTTGTGGCCAAATGCTTAGTCTGCCAACAAGTAAAGGCCGAGCATCTGAGGACTGCAGGTATGTTACAGCCGCTTCCTATACCGGAATGGAAGTGGGAGCATATCACGATGGATTTTGTCACCGGATTTCCGAGGAGCCCCAGCGAAAGAGACGCAGTATGGGTTATAGTGGATCGACTCTCTAAATAGGCACACTTCTTGCCATTTAGAGTTGGACAGTCCACGGAGGTACTAGCCGACATGTATATGCGACAAATCGTCAAATTACATGGAGTATCGGTTAGTATTGTATCGGATCGAGATTCGAGATTTATATCTCATTTCTGGAGAAGCATGCAAGAGAGTCTGGGCACCAGACTCAAATTCAGCACGGCATACCACCCACAGACAGATGGCCAATCGGAGCATACCATTCAGATATTGGAGGACATGTTGCGAGCATGTATGCTAGACTTTGGAGGATCTTGGGAAGATCATTTGCACTTAGTAGAGTTCTCCTATAATAACAGCTATCAGGCCAGCATTCAGATGGCATCATTTGAAGCTTTATACGGAAGGAAGTGCAGATCGCCTATATGTTGGAGTGACGTTTGTGAACGTCAAATACTGGATCCAGAATTGGTAACGCAGATAGTAGAGAAGGTGAAACAGATCCAGAATCATCTTCGAACAGCTCAAGACAGACAGAAGCATTGGGCGAATACACACAGACGTCCCCTGGAGTTTAAAGAAGGAGATCACGTATTCTTGAGGATTTCGCCCACTCGTGGTACTATCAGATTCGGGAGCAGAGGCAAGCTGAGCCCAAGGTATATTGGGCCATTTGATATTCTAGAGCGCGTTGGTGAGGTGGCTTATCGTCTTGCATTACCTCCATCCTTAGAGGGAGTGCATGACGTATTCTACGTCTCGCAGCTGCGAAGGTACGTGACCGACCCAAGTCACGTAGTCGATCATTCAAAAATCGCAGTGGGCCCAAGCTTGAGATATGAGGAACAACCAGTTGGCATCATCGACGTCAGTGAGAAGACATTGCGGGGACAGACAATCAGAATGGTTCGTATAGCTTGGAAACATCATTCTCCGGGAGAATCGACTTGGGAACGAGAAGATAGTATGCGCCAGCAATACCCCCACTTGTTTGAGGAGGCAGTTGTAAACTAAGCAAATTGTATTTCTATAATTCTTTTGGTAGCTTATTCCCTGATTGCGAGGACGCAATCCTTTTAAGGAGGGAAGATTGTAAACACCCTGATTTTTGAGAATAATTTTAAACATGAGTTATTACGAATTCTTGGTATTTTTCTAAAATTTAAAGCGATGAGGATTGTGATGTAAAGAATTTTTAAGTATGGCTAATTAGTGTTAAAATATTCTGGAAATAATATAATATGATGCGCAATGGAAAACCGGACCTATGGTATTTTTTGGGGAATTATTTGGACTCCGGAAGCATCTATAAAGCCTTAAAAGCTATTAGAATTTCACCTACCAATTCTGAATTAATTGAACCGAACCCAAACCGCCAAACCAACCCGACCCGAAACCCGCGTGGAAACCCTAGCCCCGCCGGAGTTCCTGTAGAAGCCTATAAAGGCCCCATTGATTTCCGTGCCCAGCCTCGGAAAAACCCTAGCCAAGCCCCGCCAACTTTGCCATTGCTCAGCCCCTTCTTCTTCCCCGTGCCGCTGTCGCCAGACTACCGGACGCACCCCTCGACCCCATTCACGCCGACCCCCACCCAAGCGCAGAACCCTCCAGTGCCGCCCCGCTCTTCCCATCATCCGACAGGCCCGCGGAGCAACCCAACTCCACCCCGCTGTCGCCCGAGCGACGTCGCCCAGCACCCCAACCCCGGCGCCTTCCCCATTGCTCAACCCGTCGACAGAGCCCCAACTCCTGAGCCGTCAACTCGAACCGCTGCCGTTGAACTGGGCCAGATCCACCTGTCATCGACGAACCGACGCCTCACGAACGCCACCCCGCTGACCCGAGCCAGAACCCTAGCTCAGACTCTCGTCGGACACGGGAATCCTCGACCAGAATTCGGTTCGCGTCGAATTGGCTTTCGGACACGCAGAATTCAGCATTCACGGAGCCCTATTCAGGTATCGTTTTCTCTCAAACTGTAACTTCATTTTAATTTTTGTCAGTTGCTACACGTAGACTGTATAACCCTCTCGGTGCCCGTGCAACTCGCTCGGAGCATGGCGTCCTGTGGTGATCGCACACCGCGATCCAAAAACAGGAAAAACAACGCCCTGTTTTACCCCGGAACCGAGTACGCCCCGCCACACGGGACGACTTGGTCACACGCGGTCTTTACCGAACCATGCGCGTCGTTGATACGGTCGTGTGGGATTTCGCAGAAGTCGATTCGGAGGTGCGTGCACCCCGGAATCAACGCGTATCCGCCGACGACACCCCGTATCTGTCCTTTCTGGAACACGCTGTAACTTGGTGTACACACGTCGGATCGAGATGAAACTTACGCCATCGGACTCGTAGCAATACGCTGGTCCTGTGACCCAAGTTTGGTTCGATTCTGAGAACGTTGACAAAATCGCGTATCGTGGGCCCCACAGGCTCCACTTGACGGGCGATTTTGTGATTGGCTCATCGGAATCCAATTCTGGAAGTTCCGTTGGGTTCGTATCAGCATTCCTGAATTGTAGGCACTAAGTTTGACTAATTTGGAGACCTTTGACCCTGACACGCTTTTCGGTGCAAAGTGGCCCACATATGGAACCTGCTTTGGCCCGGAAATGTCCTTTTTGCCCCTGTGTCCAAATTGGACGTAAGGACAGGCATTTATAGCAGTTTGATATCTTCTGAGACGGTTGGTGATGTTTATTACAGCTTTTGGAGGAGTACCCACCGGATCCACTGATACAGGGATAGCTTTTGATACTCAACCATCAGGCATGTGTACCTTGCCAAACTCTGCAGTATTGTTACATATTTTCCTTGCTTCATTATATTGCTGTGCATGCTTAACCTAGGACCGTGTGACGTACTTAGCGTCCGATTATTAGTCGGGTGCCGACACTGTACGCGGTGTTGGGTACGGTCATCTAGAGATGGACATTCGTGACACTATATATTCTCGTACTTGTCTTACCAAGTACACTTTGACCCAGGACACTTGACACCATTCATGAGACATGATCTTCTCGAGATATTCGTGGTGATTCTGTATAGGATGCAGGACTGGACATGGACATTATATTCTTAGATCTGATTATGACTTGCTGCATTAGTTTTGATCTTGCGTGTCATGGACATGAGACGTGTGATTTCATTGGGTGGGGAGAGACACACAGGCTACAGGCTATTTATATATATATTTTCTACTATTGTGAGGTCGTAGACTCTCGGAGCAGAGCTAGACACATTACCGGTTATTACCGCTACCCGGCTCCCCGACACAGAGCTTGTAGTGGCTCAGCCTGAGACTAGTGATGCTCTCACTTGCATTGCACTTAGATGGTTACATATTTACCCTATTGCTTTATTTATTTATTATTGCTGCACTGCTTATTTATTTATTGGCATGAGCTTTCTTGTACCTTGCTATGTCCCCTGAGGACCTGGATCCGGATTGTCCCCAGATTTTGCAGACGAGGTTTATCCTGAGATATACGGGACCAGAGCAGGAGCTGGACCGACACCCGAGGACGAGGTGTTAGCTGAAGACTTTGCCTGAGCATCCATGTTTCATGCTCAGTAATTATTTATTTATTTCAGTCATTTATTTCTGGTCTGTTGAACCATTGTACTAGATATTTATCGGGTTGTTCCCCGAAGCACTTTGTGAGACTATCTGATGATTTACATTCCTTATTTATTCTGTGGATCATATTTTATATCTTGCGTGGATGAGATTAGTTGTGCCATGATTGTCGTAGACTTGTTTTACATCTTAAGTATGTCCTGATGGATCCATTAAATTGGGTTTGTCCATCGGTACGTACTGCTGACCATTGCCACGTGTCCAGTCCCTCGGTATTTTGGTACTGGGGCGTGACATGGTTTTTGTGGTGGTCCATGCAGGTCTACGACAAATTGTTCGGTTTCAACTTAGGGACCGAACCAGCCTGCCCTAAGGATATGATAAGTTATAGGATCTCATCCATGATCTAAACCATTATTGAACTCTATATCGAACTCAAAATTTGTTACTTGAACTGCATCCTGTGTTGATTCCTCTGTGCGTTCTTATAGTTTATCTTTTGATTGCAGAGAAATGGATCCCAGGAACGGAGACGAGATTCCTTTGGATACACCACATGATGCTGTGGTAACCCGTTCTCTCTCCTCGTTGACCCGTTTTTGGTCCCGATCAGTGTCGTGTCGCATCTCTTCCCGGACACGAAGAAACCTCGTTCCACGGAGCCCTGTTCAGGTAACCCGTTCTCTCTCCTCGTTAACCCATTTTTGGTCCCGTCAGTTATGACGCGTAGGCTGTGTGACCCCCTCGATGCCCGTGCAACCCGCTCGGTGCGTCGCATCCTGTGGCGATCGCAAACCGTGATCCAAAAACAGGAAAACCAATACCCCATTTTTACCCGGAACTGAGTACGCCCCGCCAAACGGGACGACTTGGTCGCGCGCGGTCTTCACAAAAACATGCGCGCCGTATCCGCCTGTTCTGGAACACAGGAATTTCGCAGAAGTTGATTTGGATGTGCGTGCACACAGGAATCAACGCGTATCCGCCGACAACGTCCCGTATCCGCATGTTCTGGAACACATCGTAACTTCGTGTACACTCGTCGGATCGAAACGAAACTTGCGCCATCGGACTCGTAGCGATACGCTGGTCCTGTGACCCAAGTTTGCTTCAATTCTGAGAACATTGAAAAAATTGCGTATCGTGGGCCCCACGGCTCTACTTGACGGGCAATTTTGTGATCGGCTCATCGGAATCCAATTCTGGAAGTTTCGTTGGGTTCGTATCATTGTTCTGGACTGGTTGACACTAAGTTTGACGAATTTGGAGACCTTTGACCCTGACACATTTTTCGGTGCGAAGCGGCCCACATGTGGATCCCGCTTTGGCCTAAAACTATGATTTTTGCCCCTGTGTCCAAATTGGACTCAAGGACAGGCGTTTCTAGCTATTTGATATTTTTTGAATCTAATGGTGATGTTTATTTCAGCAACCGGAGTAGTACCTGCAAATCACACTGAGACCAGAGATACAGTTGGAGCCAGAACCCCAGGCAAGTGTACCTTGCCAACATTGCATTTCTTGTTACATATTTCCTTGGTTTAGCTATATTGTTGTACATGCTTGACCTAGGACCGTATGACTTACTTTGCGTCTGATTAATAGTCGGGTGCCAACACCGTACGCGGAGTTGTGTACGTCACCTAGACGTGGATATCGTGACCCCTTTACATTCTCGTACTTGTCTTATCAAGTACATATAACCCAGGACACTTGACACTATTCATGAGACAGAATCTTCCTTAGATATTCATGGTGATTCTGTGTAGGATACAGGTTTTATGACATAGATATTATATTCATAGACATTAGATATGATCGTGCGTGACATGGACATGAGGCATCGTGGACATGAGACATGTGATTACATGGGGTGGGGAGAGACACACAGGCTACAGGCTAATTTTATACCAGAGGCATCGTGGACATGAGACGTGTGATTACATGGGGTGGGAAGAGACACACAGGCTACAGGCTAATTTTATACATATACTACATAGTAAACTACATAGTAAAATACATAGTTATTACTGCTACCGGCTCCTCGACACAGAGCTTGTAGTGGTCTCAGCCTGAGTACTAGTGATGCTCTCACTTGCATTTCACATAGATGGTTACATATTTATCCTGTTTATTTCATTTACTATTTTACTGCATTTATTTTGGCTTGAGTTATTTTGTACCTTGCTATGTCCCCTGAGGACCTGGATCCGGATTATGTCCCCAGGATTAGCTGACGAGATCTATCCCGAGGTATACGGGACCGGAGCATTAGCATTAGCAGAAGCATGTGCCTACATTGGAACAGAACCAGGATCAGAGGACGAGATCGTACCAGAGGACTTCTCCTGAGTATTGGCTTGAGATACTCATTTATTTCTATTTCTATTTACTTTTTTCCAGTCTATTACATTGATGTATCAGACTTGTTCTCGGATTGTTCTCCGAGACACTTTTATTGATATATGTTAGTTTATTTTTATTTACATTATTCTGGCATTTGATCTGTAATTATCTGTTATGGATGAGATTAGAATAGACTGTGACATGTATCATTGGACCTATTTATTGTTGTATTACAGCTTAAGTACGCCCCGATGGATCCATTAAAATGGGTTTGTCCATCGGTGTGTGCTGCTGGCCATTGCCACGTGTCCAGTCCCTCGATATTCTGGGACTGGGGTGTGACATGGTTTTTGTGGTGGCCCATGCAGGTCTACGACTAAATTGTTCGGTTTCAACTTAGGGACCGAGCAAGCCTGCAATAAGAATAGGATAAGTTTTTAGGATCTCATCCACTTGCTTGAAACGTTCTTGATATCTACATCGGATTCGAATTTATATCTTGACTTGCATCCTGCCTTGATTCCTATGCACCTCTTATTGTTTATTTTGGTTGCAGAGTTATGGATTCACGATCAAACAACGAGACTCCTGCAAGATCACCACGGGATGTTTTGGTAACCAATGAAGAGGAAGTAACACCAGTAGAATAAGGTCAATCAGCTCAACCACGCAGTCAAGCAAGTCAGCATGCCTCGAGAATCCAGCAAGATGACGTTCCACCATCGACGCAGTTTGCTCCACCGATGCCTACCGTTCCACAAGGGCAGGCTATGGACGAACATTAAATGTTTTGAATGTTCTATGCGATGATGCAAGCCCATCAGAAGGTTCATGAAGAAGCTCAGCAAAACCAAGCGAAGAAGTTCATCGACAGATTTAGCTCTGAGCTACGAAAGTTAATCAACTCCGTCGCAACTACCTTAGACACGGACGTTCTTACTGCAGCACGACCCATGGAGTGCAACACAAGGATAGAGTCCAGCCAGAAGCGGCCATATGTATCAGCACTAGACCAAGCACAACAAGAAAGAGTTGCAAAGCGACCACAGATGAATCCACCGCAGAGAGCATCTACACCACCTGCACTAGTCCTTCCTACTTGTCACTACTGTGGCAAGGTAGGCCATTTTGCTAAAGAATGCCGACGCAGATTGGGATTATGTTTAGCTTGCGGATCCAGGCAGCATTCGATAAGGGATTGCCCTGAACGTCGAGAGAAAGCATTGGTGATTCATCAACCAGCCACATCAGCACCAGCCGGAGCACCACGGGAAGAAATTGCAAAGAGTTCTCACATGCACCAGCCACCAGGAGCATCTCCGCAGGCACTGCCTATCTGTCAGTATTGTCGCAAGCGAGGCCATATAGAGAACGAGTGCAGACGCAAAAGGAAATTATGTTTAGCTTGCGGATCCAGTTAGTATTCAGTGAAGAAATGCCCCGAGCGTCGAGAAGGAGCACCGATGGTAAAACAACAAGCGTTACCAAGGCCAGCCTCTCCAGCATTGGAAGCACCGCAAACGGAAATTGAAGGAGTACTACCACCAGCTCCAGGAGGGTATCAGCCGAGGCCACCTTTGATACCACAAGCAGCACTCTTCCAGCAGGCCCAGCAGCAACAGAGGAATCCACCGCAAGAACGCGGACAAGCTTTCGCGATGACTTTGGAGGACGCACAGATTCATGGAGTAGCTAATGCGCGTAAGTTTTTATAGTTATCTGCTTCTAGATTTGCTTTAGTTTGTGCCTGTTGGTTCGTGACCTCAGTCTTAACCTCGTAATTTTGAACTTGCTAATAATTAATAACCTAGTATGTTTTAAGTGATAACCTAGTTTTTTTCTAAACTGTAGTGTTCTAGATTTCCTTCATCCGAGAAATTGCATAACTATTAATGCTTAGGAAAATGATTTTCCCTATGTGTCATTCTTACACCCTCAACCTTGACTCTCCTTGATCGTGATGTGCTTCAAACAAATGTTTGTAAACCGTGTCATCTCTGTTGACCGGTTATTCTTTGATTGCGAGGACACAATCCTCTTAAGGGGGGTAGATTGTAAATCCCCTGATTTTTCAGGATTTTTAAATTAAATTTTTCACAATTTTCTGTAATTTTCTGGGATTTTTATGTAATTAAAACCTAGGTATTTTAAATTTAAATGATTTTTAAATAATGTTAATTAATATTAAAATATTATAAAAATAATATTTTATGGTGTAAAATGAAAAACTAGACATAGGATAATTTTTTGTGAATTTATTGGACTCCAAAAACATTTTTAAAAGCCCTAAAAACTAATGTATTTATAAACCGAATTAAACCCTAAAAATAAACCCGGTTCAAGTGAACCAAACCAACCCAAACCAACCCAGACCCGGTTCAACTGAACCGAACCCAACCTTATCGGGTTGGGTCGGATCTAAACCCGACCCGAAACCCGCAGACCCAAACCCGCACCCTAGCCTTAGCGGATCGGGCCGGATCCGCGCCCGACCCGCTGACCCGGACCCAAAACCCTCACCGAAACCCTAATCCTAATCCGAACCGGAATCACTGTTCCGGTAATATTTAAATCCATCAAATTCCGTGCCTCGCCGATGTCGCAACCCTAGCCAACTCCTCTCTCCGCCTGGACGTCGCAGCGCCGCTCCAACGAACCCCCTAGCCGGAACCCTAACTCCTCTCCGTCGTCTTCTTCCTCCAGATCTCCCCCGACCTCCGCCCTAGCCCAGCCCAGCACCGCCTACCTCCTCCCCGCTCCGTCGACGAGCCCCAAACCCCGACGCCCTGAACCCTAATCCCCTCGCGTCCCGTCTCCGCCTCACTCCCCGTCCCCAGCCGCCTACCCACTCGTCACCCCCGCAGAGCCCGTCGACGAATCTCCTCCGCCCAGCCCGTTCGACCCGTCCCCGACCCATAGCCCGACCGTCTCACCACCACCCTCCCCTCGTCTCAGCCCCGTGATCCACCAACCCAGCTCCTCCGTCGACGAGCTCCCAAACCGTAGCAACGCCGCCTCTCCCCGGCCACCAATGAGTTGCCCTAGCTCCCTCTGAGATGCCCCGATGACCCCGGATCCCTAGCCGCAGCGCCGCCCGACCCTGCTCCGGCCAGCTCCGCCGCCTCCGGTCAACAGAAGTCTAAACCTAGACCGGACACAGCTGCACAGTACCCGGACACGATCAGTGTCGTATCGCATCTCTTCCAGGACACGAAGAAACCTCGTTCCACGGAGCCCTGTTCAGGTAACCCGTTCTCTCTCCTCGTTGACCCGTTTTCGGTCCCGTTAATTATGACGCGTAGGCTGTGTGACCCCCTCGATGCCCGTGCAACCCGCTCGGTGCGTCGCGTCCTGTGACGATCGCAAACTGCGATCCAAAAATAGGAAAACCAACACCCCCGTGCGCGCCGTTGATACGAACGTGCAGGATTTTGCAGAAGTTGATTTGGATGTGCGTGCAAACCGGAATCAACGCGTATCCGCCGACAATGCCCCGTATCCGCCTGTTCTGGAATACGTCGTAACTTCGTGTACACATGTCGGATCAAAAAAAAATTTGCATCATCGGACTCGTAGCGATACGCTGGTCCTGTGACCCAAGTTTGCTTCAATTCTGAGAACGTTGACAAAATCGCGTATCGTGGGCCCCGCGGCTCCAGTTGACGGGCGATTTTGTGATCGGCTCATCGGAATCCAATTCTGGAAGTTCCGTTGGGTTCGTATCATTGTTCTGGACTGGTTGACACTAAGTTTGATGAATTTGGAGACCTTTGACCCTGACACATTTTTCGGTACGAAGCAGCCCACATGTGGACCCCGCTTTGGCCCAAAACTGTGATTTTTGCCCCTGTGTCCAAATTGGACTCAAGGACAGACGTTTCTAGCTATTTGATATTTTCTGAATCTAATGGTGATATTTATTTCAGCAACCGGAGTAGTACCTGCAAATCACACTGAGACCAGAGCTATAGTTGGAGCCAGAACCCGAGGCAAGTGTACCTTGCCAACATTGCAGTTCTTGTTACATATTTCCTTGGTTTAGCTATATTGTTGTACATGCTTGACCTAGGACCGTGTGATTTACTTAGCGTCCGATTAATAGTCGGGTGCCAACACCGTACGCGGAGTTGTGTACGTCACCTAGACATGGATATCGTGACCCCTTTACATTCTCGTACTTGTCTTATTAAGTACATATAACCCAGGACACTTGATACTATTCATGAAACAGAATCTTTCTGAGATATTCATGGTGATTCTGTGTAGGATACAGGTTTTATGACATAGACATTATATTCATAGACATTAGATGACTTGTTGCATTAGATATGATCGTGCGTGACATGGACATGAGGCATCGTGGACATGAGACGTGTGATTACATGGGGTGTGGAGAGACACACAGGCTACAGGCTAATTTTATACATATACTACATAGTAAACTACATAGTAAAATACATAGTTATTACTGCTACCGGTTCCCCGACACAGAGCTTGTAGTGGTCTCAGCCTGAGTACTAGTGATGCTCTCACTTGCATTTCACATAGATGGTTACATATTTACCCTGTTTATTTCATTTACTATTTTACTGCATTTATTTTGGCTTGAGTTATTTTTTACCTTGCTATGTCCCCTGAGGACCTGGATCCGGATTATGTCCCCAGGATTAGCTGACGAGATCTATCCCGAGGTATACGGGACCAGAGCATTAGCATTAGCAGAAGCAGGTGCCTACATTGGAGCAGAACCAGGATCAGAGGACGAGATCGTACCAGAGGACTTCTCCTGAGTATTGGCTTGAGATACTGATTTATTTCTGTTTTTATTTACTTTATTTCCAGTCTATTACATTGATGTATCAGACTTGTTCTCGGATTATTCTCCGAGACACTTTTATTGATATATGTTAGTTTATTTTTATTTGCATTATTCTGGCATTTGATCTGTGATTATCTGTTGTGGATGAGATTAGAATAGACTATGACATGTATCATTGGATCTATTTATTATTGTATTACAGCTTAAGTACGCCCCGATGGATCCATTAAAATAGGTTTGTCCATCGGTGTGTGCTGCTGGCCATTGCCACGTGTCCAGCCCCTCGACATTCTGGCATCACCCCGTCGTCGTAGGTGACTATATCACCTCGTGGTGTACCCGCGGGAGTCTCGTCGCTAGCTCGTGGATCCATTAATCTGCATACAAAGTAAACTATGAGAGGCACATAGAGGAATCAAGGCATGATGCAAGTCAGAAAATTATTTTGAAGTCGATATAGAGGTAGAGAACAGATTAACAAGTGGATGAGATCCTATAATTCATCTTATCCTAATTGCAGGCTTGCTCGGTTCCTTAGTTGAAACCGAAGTAATATATTCGTAGACCTGTATGGGCTACAACAAAAATCATGTCACGCCCCAGTCCCAAAATACCGAGGGACTAGCCACGTGATAATGGACAATAACACAACTCCAATAGACAAACCCAATTTAATGGACCCGTTAGAGTGCACTTAAGCTGTAATAAATATAAATGCAGCTACACCATCTATCACAGTATAATTCTAATCTCATCCACAGAAAGTAAACACAAGTCAATATGATAAACCAGTCAAAATATTAGATAAAGGAAATAGTCCATCAACAAGTCCAAGTAAATAGTGTCTCGAGGAATAACCCGACATAATAAAGGAAAGAGAATATCACTAATACATATGTCCATGAGTCAAGATATGAAATAACAATGAGCATAAATAGCTGAGTATGAAACTGAAATACTCAGGAGAAATCCTCCTGCACAACCTCGTCCTCTGGTTCTAGTACTGATCCAGCATCATCTCCTGTCCCGTTTATCTCAAGGTAATCCTCCTCTGCTGTACCTGGGAGCATAATCCGGATCCAGGTCCTCAGGGGGCATAACAAGGTACAATAAACCCTCAAGCAAAATAAAATGTACTATATAAAAATAGATCATCAGGGCAAGTTATGTAACTAGCTATGTGAAATACAAATGAGGGCATCACTAGTACTCATGCTGAGACCACTACAAGCTTTGTGTCGGGGAGCCCGTAGCAGCAAGAATATCACGTAATGGGCCAAGCTCTGGTACAGAGACTAAAGCACCTCAATAATAAAGTATATATATATATATATATATAATTTTCCTGTAACCTGTGTGTCTCTCCCCACCCAATGTAATCTCACGTCTCATGTCCACAACGTCTCATGTCCATAACACACAAGATCGTGACCTCTAACTAGTACAACGAGTCATAATGATATCTATGTATATGCAAGTCTCATGTCACGAATCCTGTAAGCCTATACAAAATCACCATGAATAACTCAGAAAAGATTCTGTCACATAAATAGTGTCAAGTGTCCTATGGTATGACGTACTTGGTAAAGCAAGCACGTAAAGATATGATCGTGGAATCAATTCTCTAAATGACGTTACACGACTTCGCGTACGGCGTCGACACCCGAATCTTTTTTGGACGTTAAGCAACGTCTCACGGTCCTAAGTTGAACATGTACAACACAGAAGTATATGGAAAGGATACAAGCAAATAATAGTACATGATCTTCTGCAAGTTGGCAAGGTACACTTGACTGAGTTCTGAGCTCCGTCAATTGCTTCTGTAACAGTGGAATCTCCAGGTACGCCTCCGGATGCTGAAACAAACATCACCATTGCTCTCAGAATATTTTAAATAGCTAGGATTGACTACTTATAAGTCCAATTTGGACACATGGGCAGAATTGACAGTTTTTGGTTAAAGCAGAGTCCACATGTGGCCCACTTCGCACCGAAAAATATGTCAGAGACAAATTTTTTCAAATTCGTCAAACTTAGTGTCTACTTGTTCAAAAAGATAGCACGAACCCAACGGAACATCCATAATTGGATTCCGATGAGCCGGTCAAAAAATTGCCCGTCAAGTAAAACCGTGGGGCCCACGAAACGGTGTTTTGTCAACGTTCTCAGAATCGAACCTAACTTGGGTCACAGGACCAGCGTAACGCTGCGAATCCGATGGAATAAGTTTTGTTACGAAACGATAGGCACACACAAAATTATGACGAGTGTCAGAACATGTCGATACAAGACTTTTTGACGGATACGCGTTGATTCTGGTGTGCACGCATATCCAAATCAACTTTTACGAAATTTTACACGTTTGCGTTGACGATACGCGTCTTTCGGTGTAATTCACACACGTCAAAGTTGCCTCGTTTAGCGGAACTCATCCCGTTTTGAAAAAAATTGGGTTTAAGAAACCAAGTTTTTGGTCAATTTTAACCGCAAATAAATCATAGCATAATCAACAATAAAATAAACTAATTGAAGAGATTAAAACTTGTTTATGTTATCTAAATTATTGTTCAAGCAGAAATTAAGTATCGCGTGCCGTTATGACGATAACGGGACTCAAACACGCGCACTTGGAACAATTTCTGTTCCTAAAATAAGTTATTTTTTTTCTGTATTGCGTCTCGATTTACGACCGACACAGGACATGATACACTAAACTAATTACACAGAGTTCAAGGGGGTCATGTGGTCTTCGCATAGGACTCGACATGTCGCTAATAAGATTACTGTGCAGGGAGATACAAGGGCGAGAAGTTGCGTACCTCGCTGTGTGCTGCTGATCGTGAAGTCGGACGACCTTCTTTCGGCCGCGGTCCGGCGGTCGTCGACGATGGAGGCTCGTCGAAAATGGAATGGGAGATGATGGTGGTGGTGGTCGGCTTGACTGGGGTTTATATAGGGTGAAGGGGAAAAAGTTTCAGGGAGAGGAAATGAGGGGTCGGGGCCGGTTTGGGAGAGGAAGAGGGGGATGCGGGGTGTTACAGGGAGGGGAATCAGGGAAGTACTGTAGCTAGTTCGGGTTATTGGTTTATCTGGTGAGTGGGTTAGTGGGTTCGGGTATGAGTACGGGTGGTTTGGTTTGGTTTTGGTTGGTTTAATAGTAACTCTCTCTCTCTCTCTCTCTCTCTCTCTATATATATATATATATATATATATATATATATATATATATATATGACCATCTAAAAATAGTTTTGGACCTCCATAAATTTCAAAAATATTCTACAATACTCTATTAATCGTTTTACACCAAAAAAAATATTTTTTGCACTATATTAATAATTAATTAAATACACATAATTATAAATTCATGAAAATTATATATTATAAATGGTTAAAAAATTATAGAAAATTCTCCCTTAATCTCAGTAATTACAAATACCAATAATTAAAATTCTAAAATTTAATTTTAAAAAATCAGGGTGTTTACCAGATCATTAATGGTCAACGATGTTTTCATCGATTTTGGAGAATTTTTGAGCTGCTCGTTTATGAAGATTTTAAAAAATCATGCTTGATAATTTTTTGAGACACTGGTTTTGATCGGCTCAAAATCCCCCAAAATCGCTTTAGTGTAATTTAGGGTGTTTTTATAAACACCCAAAATTGATGGATTTTGAATTTTTTATTATTTTATTCTATTTATATCCTCACAAAAAATATATAATTATAACTACTAATATTCTACCCTTTTTTTTCGTTCTCATTTTCGTTTCTCTTCTACTTCCTCCAAACTACAATTATTCATCCAGTGAGTTTTTTAAATTTTGTTCTTCTATAGTTTCATCTAGGCGATCATTCTTTTATAAATTCTTAATCCATCTAGATTACTGATTTCATGGCAATTTCATCTAGATTGTTATAAATAATGAGTTTGTCATGAGGTGGTTGGTCGGTTTGTCTTTCCATGATTTGGTCTTGGTGTTAGAGTTAGAGGATATAAATTACCAAATGGAGACCAAGTGCCATCTGAAATACATCAACATGCTAGATTATATCCATACTTTAAGGTATGCATTATCATAGACTTAGAGGATATGAACATATATGTAATTTTATTCTTGTAAAACAATTTCATAACTATTCGTTAATGAATTTTCAAGCATGGGTTGGACTCGTTTGAAAGGAGCTACTTGAAATCACAAAAATGGACCCCTCATAATCGGTGCTCTAAAAATATCTCATAATCGCTATTCCAACAATTGTCCAGCAGACCCTAAATTGACCCTTCTATTTTATTTTCTGATACGTAGGAGAGATTGAGAATCGTCTTTTGTACAATTTTTATGTAAAAATTCTATCAACTAGGATAGAAATTTCATTAAAATATGGTTACAAATAAGATAGAAACTTATTATAAAAATTTTCATTGGAGATAGTCTAACCACTCTGAGAAGAGGAAGATACGGAAACTGCGATTTGGATGTACTTTTGATGGAAGACAATATTAAATGGGTTTTCGTATTTTGTTGAGCTACAACTTTTGTTTGATCAAACAAAAGAATTAGCTATCTGCTGTGTCGTATTTTTTCCACTAAGTAACTGTTATATATATATATAATTTGCTTTTCCTTTTTTTGTTAGAGAAATTGAAGAAAGTTAAAGCTTGTTTAACGATGACCTGACATGTCGGACTGATATTTCTGAAGACGCAATTGCATCTCGCCTCCCATAGGATGGTTGCACCCATCTGGAATGCATCTGATGACTGCTCGTTTAGGAGCCACGTCTTAAGCAGTGTGATGATGTTGAGACGCGTCTCGGTTCAACTCTTAACCCCATAGGACTTGCAAACCAAATCCTTCGAACCACGATCGCAGTGCAGTACAGTGCAGTGCAGTACAGTGCAGAAAGAGCTGGTCTTCATCTTCATACTTCATAAGGCATAAGGTGTCACGCCCCGGACCCGCCGGGCCGCCGCTCCGCCTTCCCCTGCCCCGTATGGCCGGAATTATCGAACCGGGCATGAATCACCGTGCCTCGGTGCGCCGGACGCGAATCACCGCGCCCGTCCCGCGGGTGCGAGGAAGGGGATGGATGCAGACCGCACGAGTGTATCGGGGGACATGATGCCGCACGGGCCTGGGGTTGCGCCCGTGCAAGGCCATATCGTTTAAGTTGATAGTTGGCTATCATCGCATCAATCGAGTAAGCAGCGGAAAGGGACTTGTTGCAATGCAATGCATTTAGCCAACTGAGTGTACGGGACAATCGAGGCAACTTGGATTCCTTTAGCAAAAGCATACGTTCGTTCCATATATTATGCCCCCTTATACGATAGCATTCTCAGAGCAACAATCGAAACCAGGATTCCGGGTCTTAGGGAGTGTGGCATGCCTATCGCTCCCTCGGACGATCCAGTACCTGCAAGCAAGTAAACTGTTGGTGGGTCAGCACTTTATACAAGTACTGGTGAGATAAAATAACTGAACAGAAACAAGCATTCACTCAAACCAACACTAAGTAATAATGTTATAAAACATTACATTACTAGTGATCTTTCTAGTTTTACCTAGGTTCGTTTCATGCAGTTCTAGCAGAGTCATATTACATTGTTTGGAAACATGTTTGTAAACATAGTTTCATATGCAATAAGCAAGAAAAGCTATCGTTCATGTTTCAGGGTGTGCGCAGCGTGTCTCGTGCGACTCCAGGGTCAGATGCAAAGCTAGACACACAATGCACAATCTTAGGGACAGTCATCTATCCAAGCCAACACAATGACTTAGCTATATGCAGGCGGTCCCCGAGTATCTCAGGATCAGCAGCTGGTTGTACAGCATACTAATGACTCTTTATCTGATGCTAGAGGCAGATGTGACTCATGGTTGCTTTCCACTATCTCTGTAGCAGCCGTGACACATGCAGTTCAGCTCTCCACCAATAGTCATTGTCCGACCGATGCGAATGCATGAAACACTATCAAATAAACTCTAGTATGCAGATGATACGAACCATCATAACAGTTATCGTTGTTGCGAGGCAATCTGACTTATCACTTGAACACGTTCAGGCACAGTATGGTTCTCTCGAAGCATAGACGATAGTGAACATGTTCATGCACTCTAGGCAAGCGTTTCAGGATTCTCGTTTAGCAGACATTGTTTCAAAGACAAGCTAGGTGAGTTCGTTCATTAACATGCAAGGCAGGTTCTATCATTCTCTTATGAAAACATTGCTAGCAAAAACTCAGGTTATTATTAAGGCGTGCAAGAATCAGAGAACGAAGTTCTGCCCACTCACCTTGATACATAACGCCGATGCGGAGCGGGGCGTTACATAAGGGACAAATGGAGGGTATCCTGGAATGTCGAAGAAGATGGAGTGCATGATTTAAAACGTTTCAAATAAAAATTTGAATCCGAGGAGAAATCATTTTTATTTTCCATAGTCTCTTCCAGACATTGCGATTGCCGGTAGTAGTAGTAGTAGAGGTGATTGCTGTCTGACTTCTGATGGTTTCATACAAGAATTTGGAGGAGAAATTGCCGTATTTAGAACATGTCCATATTGGAGTGTCCACATCATCATTTTTACTCAATTTGATTTTTTAAAATGCTCAGCCATGTAGGGGATCCGATCCTATGTTCGTTCTTCGCACATCCCAGAACGATTCCTTATGTAAATAGATTTCGCACCATAACTGGTGCGGCTTCTCCAACAACCTCCACTGATTCACCCACTCTGGATTTCTGAAACCAAGCCCTCCATCTCGCTTAGGTCTTATAAACTTATCCCATGATAAAAGGTGCACTTTACTTTCATTGCTTGAATGCCCCCACCAGAAATTCTCCTGGATTGTGCCGATAGTAGAAGTAATGGATTTTGTCAACTTATGTCACGTTTTGATTTCGCAGAATCGATAATCGTCATCCCGGACGTGATGCCGTGCGAGCGTAAGACGCGCCAGTACAAGGCATACACATAATGATATACTTTGAAACACATGCAACAGAGTACGCAATTGTAATAGCACACATTGAAACAAAAAAATTTCTCTGTATTGATAATGAACATCTATGTTACAAACTCTTGACTCAAAAGTAAAAGGGTACCGTACGGGCTTACAAGATGGACGCAAAATTAGATAGCCATTCCATATATTACATCCCTTACTAAAATTTAAAAGACAAAACACCTTGGGTGCGAGTTTGCACCATTGCCTTGGGGCTTCAAAAGGGGTATGTGCGAGATCCATAAGTATGTATGCGCGCTCCAAAAGTCACGAACGCGTCAGATCGGTGCAAAGGTTGGGAAGGTCTTTAGCTCCTCGTCGCGTCGCCTTGGCTCGAAAAACCTGCCACAACGAGGGTCAGTACATCAAAATGTACCGGTGAGGGTGAGCTAACCCAACATACCAAATTGGCACAGTATTCATGTGAACATGCAACATTATTATTATGTGATCTTTCTATCTAGCCCTAGATCAAGTTACAAGATATGATAGAAGTAAATTGCATAACATAAATGTGCCATAACTTGGTGACTTTTACCTGCGCCGTCTGAACCACCTGTAGAAAACTTACCATGACCTTCCCTGCCACGAAGATATAGTTAGCTTGCACAGTTTAAATATATATAACATGTCACTGGTTGGACAGGGGATGGGTCGGTTGTCTTTCCGCTTAGGGTAGCTAGTCCTTAGCGGACGTCCCGAATCATCCAATGCTAGAACTTCAAGCTTACAAATGTTCTACCTAGCCCGAAGCGGTCCTAGTGCTCCGGTGACCGTTCGTAGAACTATTCTTCTGTGCACAAGTTGTCCTTGACCACACATCTTTTAAAGACTAATTTATCAAATGAAGCATTGCAAGACAACATAAGGAAATGAACTTCATGCATATTCCCATAGTATAGTCTACCTGCTCAAATGATCATTTACAAATATGTACTACTTATTACAAAATTATAGATAAATAAGTTCTAGCTACAACTGAAATATAAATAAGCACATGCATAGCGAACAAGCACGCAACAAGATGATCGTTCGATGATTTTGTGCGTGTGACAAGCATTAAGTGTGTCAAATCTACTTCTTTTTATCTTGACTCATTTTTATTATTATGATATCGTTGTTCGGAACGCAAGAGTCAGATTATTAAAAGTGAAGACTTGGAAGAAAGAGTCAGCTAATCGAAGGTAAGACCACTCACTAGTTGATGAATCAGGGAAGAGAAAGGGAAGATCTTCAGGACTCCGCTCGCGCGTCGCCTACTCGATCACCTGCACGTATCAACAAATGATCAATATATCCTTACCTCGGTCTTCCAGAGTTCGATAAGAAATACGAAGCTCAAAGATCGAAGACAATAAAATCCATCAAATTCGTTCAAGAAAACACAAGTCATAAAACCAACGCGAAAGCAACCAAGCGGCATCGAAAACGAGCAAAGAAACCAACGCAACGAAAAGGCTCCTCACGGTTCTGCCGCCGAGTCCTTCCTTGAGGCACGGTCCGCTAAAGTGGGACTTGATTCCAAAGAAACCAATCTATAATGAGAAAAGGATCTTGATTCAATCTGTCCCGATCAAACGATACGAAAGTTTTTATTAGATGCGCTCCCCGAAAAGGGGGAACGGGGCATGTCAGCCCCCTTTTTTGACGCACTTTGGTGCATATTATCCTTGGCGCACTTTGGCGCACATTGGTTGCTAGCCCGACCATTGTTTAGACCGGACCCGAGAGTTGTGGAGAGAGTGGGTTTGGTTGGGTTGGTGGCATATGTGACTTGGATGAGTTTGAGTGATCTAACGGTCCACATCTCAAACCTAAACCTATATATTCCCATTTCTCTCTCTGCTCATTCTCTTTTCTTTTTATTTCTCTCCCTTAGGTTTGCTCTCCCCCTCCGTAGGCAAGTACATCTTGCACAAGAAGAAGAACCATGGATTTATGTATGTAAAACCCCCTAATTTTAAATATTATAATTATTTAATTAATCATTTAATTTATTTATAGTATTTCTTAGTTAATTATAAAATATAATTTATTGAATTTTAATTACTAGGTAAATATTTATTTAGAAATTTATGGAGCAAAACTATTATTTTATTTTAATTTATTTTAGGAATCCAGGTAGAAGGGCGATGGATTCTAGAATGTACTAACAATTTCCTGGTATTTTTATACCATATACATGTATATATAAATATATCTAGTAAAAAGAAAAAGAAAAAGAAATAAAAAGAAAAAGAAAAAGAAAAAGAAAAAGAAAAAGAAAAAGAAAATCTTAAAACAAATAAATAACAAATAAACAAATCCCTTTTTACTAAAACCTTAAACCTAATTCCCTAAGTCCTAAGCCTAACTAATAACTTAGCTAAACCCCAACCCAGACACACCCCTCTACCCAACCCCGCAGCAGTGAACTCTCCCTACCCGCGCGGCCCAACCAATCCCTCGCTTCCCTCTCTATATATGTCTATATACATCATAGTTGAAACCCTAACCTACACCTTACCTGCGTCGATCTTTGACGAACCGCGACCCCGACCCCGACCACCGCAGCAACCGCACAGCCGCCCAGAACCCAGCGCTGCCGGTCGCGAGAGCGTTAACCGCGCAGCGGCCGCAACCACAGCAGAATTTGGCAGCGACGTGCCCTACTTCACGCGTTGTTTCTCGACTCGTCGCTCGACCAATTTTCGATCCGTCTTCACCGGTATGATCACAACCTATCCCGCTCTCAACTCTGTAAATTAGTTTTCATCGAACAACGCTTAATACTAGGTAGAAATCGAGGCCAAGTTGAAGAAAAACCATATAATTTAAACCGCAAAAAACTGTTTCGACCACCTATGTTTAGAGGCTGTTATCTTCCACCACAGACATCCAAATTTAAATATACTTTTTGCTATGTGAAGTCTATATAACCGAGATCATTCCCTGTTAATTAGATTATTTTATTTTATGTTAAATATAGAGATGAATTGGGTTAAAAACTGAGAAAAATTTATTTTTAAAACTTTAGAAATTGTGATACGGAGCGCGCCCCGCCAAATGGGACCGTCCCTTCGTATACCAATTGCACCGAAAGACGCGTATGGTATGTCTTAACGTGTAGGCTTTTGCGGAAACTGATTTTGACGTGTGTGCGCGTCGGAATCAACTCGTATCCGTAAAAAGTCACCGTATCGTGACTTATGCAAAATACCGCACCATTTTGTGTACGCTCGTCGGAACGCGACAAAACTTGCACCATTGGATTCGTGGTATCATGCTGGTCCTGTGACCCAAGTTTCATGCGATCCTGAGATAGTTGACCAAGCCGCCTAATTGTGGGCCCCACGATTGACTTTTAGGGCGAATTTGTGTTCGGCTCACCGGAATCCAAAATTGGACATACCATTGAGTTCGTACTAACGTTTAGAATTTGTTTGACCTATAATTTATCCTATTTAGATACCTTTACCTCTGGCACGCTTTTCTGTGCAATGTAGATCCCGTTTTGACCCAAAATTACTGTTTTGCCCCTGTGTCCAAATTGGACGAAAGGGTAGTATTTTCTAGCTATCTTGCTGATTTCGGGAACGTTGGTGATGTTTATTTCAGCATCCAGAGACGTTTATTCGGATGCTATAGTTTCTGATCCTATGTACTTGACGTCTGGACACTTACACTATACATATTTCTTGTCAGGCAAGTATACCTTGCCATTGTACTGTGATTTATATTTCATATGATGCATGTATTTTATTTTTGTCCATTTAGTTCATATATTTTAACTGCTATATAAACTACGCGTCCAAGGATAACTTGGATGCATCGACGGTGGCGTCGTATGATGTTTTTATTATATATAGGCATGTTGCCCTAGTTTATGAGATCAACCCATTATCATGAGGCATTCTTATATTTTATTGGCCATGACACTATTATTACATGAGTGTGAGTCTCATGTAGGATACAAACTTGCGTATTCGGCTGGCTACTGGTACGTATAGGACGTACGACGGATATGGATAACTACTGATAGAAATTGCATGATAGAAGACCTGACAGTTATTTAGATGTATCATCGTGTCATGGAGGTGACATGCTTAGAGAATGGGGTGGGAAGAACAACAAGTAAGGCGTTTGGGCTCCTTTGCACTTTCCTTGTGTAACCCGTACGCTCCGCCGGAGATGCGCAGTCATGATGACCCCTATATATATTATTATTACCTGGCGGCCTCTGAGGTTCAAAAGACGTCATGCTTTTTAGGCCTCTGAATCTCCGAGAGAATCATGCCAATCCCATTTTAGCCAGATAGCCTACGTGTTGGAACGTTATTCTCAAAGTGCATTCACTTAGACGGTTAGGCGATAATTGGATGTTTATTTTCAGTACTTTATTGGCATTCTTCTATGTATCTTGTTATGTTCCTCTGAGGACCTGGTACCTTTCCAGGTATAGACGTGCAGGATTATCCACAGGAGTATGGACCCGGACCTGACGCTTCATACCAGACTGAGGAGGTCTTACCTTCGGAGTACCTTTGATTCATTGTAGCTGATGGATATTCTAGCTGCTATTTCCTTTATTGACATTGTCTTATATTAGAGTTTGATCTCTTTTCTCATTTAGTAGTTTTTAGTATAGTCGATTTGCAGTGGATTTGTTTCTACCCGACTATCAATCTTTGATACTTCATACTTGAGATTCAGTTATTTATTTACTATTTCTTTATTTATGCGGTGGATGATATATAGATTGCGTATGACTTGTGTTGACCGTATATTACCACTTGTAGATTAGATATTCATAATACAACGTACGTATGTGCTATGGTTTCCATATATTGGAGTCGCCATACACATACGGCTGGCATGTTGCGTATTCCTATTCCTACGTATTTTGGGACTGGGACGTTACATATTTTTATGGTGGCCCATGCAGGTCTTCGAATATATTGTCTCGGTTACGTTACTGTACCGAACAAGCCTGCATATAGGAATAGAGTATAGGATCTCATCCACACTTGACTAAAACTTATCTTCCCTTTCAATCTTCCTATTTAAATGCTTGCATCCTGTTTGATTCATGTACTCCTTCTAATCGTTTCGCCCACCTCTTGCAGAGAGATGGATCTGCGTAGTGGATGTACTGCCTTCGAAGGCGATATACCTTCAGGAGTCAACGGCCAAACTCGAGGGGAGACCTCAACGACTCCTAGACTTCCAGGACCGGATGGACAGACTCACAATCCAGTTCCATCTGATCTTTCCGCTTCACCTAATGGGACTTTTCCAGCTTCATCGACACCACAGGATGGCCATACACAACTGTTTCAATTCTTCCAAATGATGATGCAGAAATAGAGACAACAGGCGGCCGTACTAGCTGTAGAGCAGAGACAACAAGCGGCGAAGCAGAGGCTAGAATTTCTAGCAGCACTTGAGAGAATGGCTGCACAGGCACCTGTACCAGCCAGGCACTAGTTCTAGTACCGCGAGCTAGAGTTGGGTCAGTCAAGAACTTTGTACAGATGGGTCCAAAACCCTATAAAGGCACTGAGAGCCCAGAGGAGACCACCAACTGATTACCCATACTCAAAAGTTGTTAGAAGCATCACAGTTGCCTACAGATATATGGATGACAGGCGTAAGGACCCAGCTAGATGGTAACGCTCATCACTGGTGGGAATTAATGGAGCGCCAGTTGGGTACGTATCAGACTTGGGAATAATTCTTGGAGTGCTTTGAGAGAAAGTACTTCCCGGACACTGTAAGGGATGCGTTGTACGATCAGTTCCTTCATCTGGAACAGGAGAACAAGACAGTTGATGAGTATGATACATAGTTTAGTTGCCTTAGTAAATATGGTGCTACCTTGATGCCAAATTTCTTGGACAAGGCTAAGAGGTTTCACCGCGGGCTAACTCAGGAGCTCCAACACTACACTAGCTCACAGTCCCGGATCTCTTATGCCGAATTATTGACAAAAGCTAGGTTACAAAAGACCATCAGAAAGGAAAAAGGAGGTCAACTAAAGACACAACAGGAACCAGAAAGGACACAACAAGGAGGGCCTATCAGACGTCCTTTGGCACAACAGCAGCAGTAGCATCACAGAGCAGGACCGTACCAGATTCTGGAGAAGCCCCACTGTAGTTATTGTGGGAGATACAGACATATTTTAAGAGACTATCGGACTCGCTTTGGACAATGTATGAGGTTTGGTTCCGGGCAGCATATGGTAAGAGACTGTCCAATGCAGTAGACATTGACGCTTTCACCGCCAATACAGAGGCTAGCACTTCCAGTACCGAAGCCAGTTCAGCAGATGACTAGACCAGGAGCACCTCGACCCCCAGCAGCCGAAGGATTTCAGCGAGGACCACCGCTACCTACTCAGGAGAATCAGTTCACGAGGGCCAGACATGGACTACCACAAAGAAATAGACAAGCTTTTGCACTAGAAGTTGATGACATGGAACAGGAGATTGATGTTATAGCAGGTATTACTCTTGCTTTTACTTTTCTTGCTGTGACATTATTTGATACGGGAGCCACCCACTCGTTCATATATTCTAGTTTTATTGCCAAACACAATATTGCCACTACACCTTTACCTAGTTGTATTAGAATTCTTACCGGAGGAGGAGTTGTACCTGTTAGTCGGATTTGTAGATCGTGTCTTGTAGTGATTCGTGGCAGAGAGATGAATGCCCGACTCTTAGTCCTTCCTATGCCAACTTTTGATATTGTGCTGGGGATGGACTGGCTAAGCAAGTACCACGCTTTCTTTGACTGTTTTGGAGAAAGCATTCTTTTTAAGGTACCAGGCCAGCCGGAACTTGAGTTTGCACGAGGATCCACATGAACCCTTGATGGTGTGAAGCTTGCAATGGACGACGTTATTTATCATCCCATCATTTCAGAGTTTCAAGACATCTTTTCAGAGGAATTGCCAGGACTACCTCCGGACAGAGACATAGAATTCTCGATTGAATTGACACCGGGAGTAGCACCCATAGCGTCGCATGTTTATAGATTGGCGAAGAAGGAGATGGATGAGCTGAAGGCACAGTTGAAAGAATTAGAGGAGAAAGGTTTCATCCGGCCAAGTGCATCACCCTGGGGAGCACCGGTATTATTTGTACCAAAGAAGGATGGGTCAGTGCGTATGTGCATCGACTACAGAGCCTTAAGTGCTGTGACTATATAGAATAAATACCCATTGCCATGCATTGATGACTTATTTGATCAGCTTAGTGGAGCCAAGGTGTTCTCGAAGATAGACTTGAGATCGGGATATCATCAGGTGAAGGTACGAAAGCAGGACATCCCAAAGACCGCATTCAGGACAAGATATAGACACTACGAGTTTCTGGTCATGTCATTTGGGTTGACCAATGCTCCAGCTATCTTTATGGACTTAATGAATCGAGTATTCCACCAGTATTTGGACCAGTTCATGGTCGTCTTCATAGATGACATACTTGTCTATTCGAAGAGCCACGAGGAGCACGAGAAGCACCTGCGGATCGTCCTAGAGACCTTGAGGAGAGAGCAGTTATATGCAAAGCTCAGTAAATATGAGTTTTTCTTAGACAGAGTCTCGTTTCTTGGATATGTCGTTACGGGAGATGGTATTTCTGTTGACCCAGAGAAAATCTCGGCAGTCGAGACATGGCCCGTTCCTAAATCAGCATCGGAGGTGAGAAGTTTCCTTGGACTTGTGGGATATTACCGACGGTTCATGGAGAACTTCTCAAGGATAGCAGTGCCTATGACTCGATTGACGTGCAAGGATCAAGAGTTCGTATGGACCGACGAGTGTCAAGCCGCTTTCGAGGTGTTGAAGAAGCGACTGACCACAACACCAGTATTGACTATTCCATCAGGATCAGGAGGTTATGTGATTTACAGTGACACATCGAGAAAAGGATGGGGATGTGTATTGATGCAGCATGGCAAGGTGATTGCATATGCATCTAGACAGTTACGAGTACATAAGAAGAATTATCCAACTCATGACTTGGAGCTTGCAGCCATTGTTTTTTTTTGAAGCTATGGAGACATTACCTATATGGGGAACGAGTGGAGATCTATATAGACCACAAAAGCCTCAAGTGTGTCTTCACGCAGAAGGAGTTAAATATGAGGCAACGTCGGTGGCTTGAGTTGATGAAGGACTTTGAGATAGAGCTACATTATCACCCAGGCAAGGCTAACGTAGTAGCACACGCGTTAAGCCGAAAACCAGCAGCTTACTTCTTGACAACACAGAGGGAATTATTGGAGGACTTGCAGGAACTTGGCATAGAAGTGGTATTACCCAGAGCAGATAGGACATTAGCCAACTTACAAGTACATTCATCACTAGTAGAGAGGATCAAGGCAGCTTTGCCTACGGATGCCAGATTCAGGAGATTGAAAGAAAGGACTGAGGTCGGAGAGAAGACGGGATTGTGCATCTATGGTGACAGGATATTACAATGTGGTGATCGTCTATATGTTCCCAATGGAGAGATTCGACAAGAGCTGATGGCAGAAGCTCATAGTTCGATATATTCTATTCATCCTGGAGGCACCAAGATGTACCGTGACTTGCGACAACACTTTTGGTGGCATGGAATGAAAAGAGAGAGAGCTCGATTTGTAGCCAAATCTCCAGTATGTCAGCAGGTAAATGCGGAGCATCAAAGAACAACAGGGCTACTAAAACCGCTCCTGATTCCTGAGTGGAAGTGGGAGCACATCACTATGGACTTTGTCACGGGTTTTCCAAAGAGTCCAAGTGGAAGAGATGCTATATGGGTAATAGTGGATCGACTCACCAAGTCTGCACATTTCTTGTCTTTTAGAGTTGGTCAGTCTACAGAAGCTTTGGCTGACTTATACATGAGGCAGATCGTGAGGTTGCACGGTATTTCGGTTAGCATTATGTCAGACAGGGATTCATATTTTATATCTCACTTTTGGAGAAGCATGTAGGAGAGTCTTGGGACTCGTCTGAAGTTCAGTACATCTTATCACCCGCAGACAGATGGGCAGTCCGAACGTACTATTCAGACACTGGAAGATATGTTGAGGGCTTGTATGTTGGACTTTGGAGGATCATGGGAGGACCACCTATATCTTGTGGAATTTTCTTATAACAATAGCTATCAAGCGAGCATTCAGATGGCTCCGTTTGAAGCATTGTATCGAAGAAAGTGTAGGTCTCCTGTGTGTTGGAATGACGTGGGAGAACGTCAGATTTTGGGACCAGAGTTGGTATTCAACACCGTAGAGAAGTGAAGAAGATACAAGAGCACTTGCGAGCAGCACAAGACAGGCAGAAGCAGTGGACAGACCTTCATCGTCGTCCCTTGGAGTTTAAAGAAGGCGATCATGTCTTCTTGAGGATATCACCTACTAGAGGCACTATTCGATTCGGAGGGCCTGGCAAGTTGAGCCCAAGGTATATTGGACCATTTGACGTGCTAGAGAGAGTGGAAGAAGTGGCGTATCGACTGGCACTACCACCTTCACTCGAAGGAGTACATGATGTTTTCCACGTGTCGCAACTTAGGCGATATGTGGCAGATAGCAGTCATGTTCTCGACCAATCTGAGATCACCATTGGGCCGATCTTGTCATACCAAGAGCAACCCGTGGGGATCCTTGATCGTCGAGAGAAAGTGTTGAGGAACTAGTCTATTTCCTTGGTCCGTGTAACATGGAAGCATGGCGCGCCAGGAGAATCCACTTGGGAGCGCGAGGACGACATGCACAAACATTTTTCGTATCTGTTCGTAGATCAAGGTATAAATTTACTTTGTTCATTTCTACCTTATACCATCCTTGATTTTCTATCATGGCTTAGTTTTAATTCAAGGACAAAATTTTTATAAGTTGGGTAGAATGTAAAACCCTCTAATTTTAAATATTATAATTATTTAATTTATTATAGTATTTCTTAGTTAATTAGAAAATATAATTTATTGAATTTTAATTACTAGGTAAATATTCATTTAGAAATTTATGGAGCAAAACTATTATTTTATTTTAATTTATTTTAGGAATCCAGGTAGAAGGGCGATGGATTCTAGAATATACTAATAATTTCCTGGTATTTTTATACCATATACATGTATATATAAATATATCTAGTAAAAGGAAAAAGAAATAAAAAGAAAAAGAAAAAAAATCTTAAAACAAATAAATAACAAATAAACAAATCCCTTTTTACTAAAACCTTAAACCTAATTCCCTAAGTCCTAAGCCTAACTAATAACCTAGCTAAACCCCAACCCAGACACACCCCTCTACCCAACCCCGCAGCAGTGAACTATCCCTACCCGCGCGGCCCAACCAATCCCCCGCTTCCCTCTATATATATGTCTATATACATCATAGTTGAAACCCTAAACCTATACCTTTCCTGCGTCGATCTTCGATGAACCGCGAAGCCGACCCCGACCACAGCAGCAACCGCGCAGCCGCCCGGAACCCAGAGCCGTCGGCCGCGAGAGCATCAACCGCGCAACGGCCGCAACCACAGCAGAATTTGGCAGCGATGTGCCCTACTTCACGTGTTGTTTCTCGACTCATCGCTCGACCAATTTCTGATCCGTCTTCACCGGTATGATCACAACCTAACCCCCTCTCAACTCTATAAATTAGTTTCTATCGAACAACGCTTAACACTAGGTAGAAATCGAGGCCAAGTTAAAAAAATTATATAATTTAAACCGCAGAAAACTGTTTTGACCACCTATGTTTAGAGGCTGTTATCTTCCACCACAGACATCCAAATTTAAATCTACTTTTTGCTATGTGAAGTCTATATAACCGAGATTATTCCCTGTTAATTAGATTATTTTATTTTGTGTTAAATACATAGATGAATTGGGTTGAAAACTTAGAAAAACTTTTTTTTAAAACTTTAGAAATTATGATACGGAGCACGCCCCGCCAAACGGGACCGCCCCGCCAAACGGGACCGCCCCGCCGCATACCAATTGCACCAAAAGGCACATATGGTATGTCCTGATGTGTGGGCTTTCGCGAAAACTGATTTGGACGTGTATTGTAAACCCCCCTCATTTATTTCTATAGATAGTCTGGTTTGGGTTGGAAATTTTTTGTTTTAGCAGCATATGACTGAGGTTTAGAAGTAAGGTTACAGATGTCTGATTTTGAATTAAACTCTTGGCGCGTCCTACCGTTGTTGGAGTATTCGGAGCCTAGCATCAGCCCATAAATTCCAACAGATTGTTGTACTCTTGACTTGACACGCCAATTTAGGCGCTGGAATTTCCCGTCCCTCAAAATCAAATCCATTGTGCCCTAAATTTAATTGCACAATTTTTTGTCTCCAAAATCCCATATTTAATCCCGTGTCGGACACCTTTGTCGTTACCATCAATTTTGAGACACCAACTTAACCCGTTGAGCCGGAACAACTAAAGGGTCCAAGACTGACTCCAAGCCTACACCATTCTTGACCTTTGAGTCACTCCCAAATTGAGATCCCAGGTGCCCCATTTAATTAAAAAGCACGAGACACAATTTATTCTAATTAAATTGGGGATACCAACTTGACTAATCCCATTTTAATCCTAATTTAATTTCAATGCCCATTTAATTAAGCCCATGCAAAACACACAACACCCCCTCACCCTACAAAACACCAAACACCAATTCTCCCATAATTTTTCTATTATTTCATGTGTTTGTGCAATTGCCCAAACTTAAGGGGCTAAATTGAAAATGTTGGGACATGTGGCATACCCTCATTGGTCAAGGCCAATGAAGAGGCCAACCCTCTTCTTTGACCGGTCAACAACCCCCCCTCTCTTTTGCATGAAGAAACAAATCTCTTCATGAGGAATCTACACCACCCATTGGAAATGAGTCAATCCCCACCATCCAATCTCCACACAACCCCCTATATAATGTCTCTTTCTTCCCTCTTCCCAAGGCAGGCCCTAATCCCCATGCCTAGAGAAACCCCCACCCCCTCTCTCTCTCCTCCCTCCTCTACATTAAAAATTGAGCCTCCTCTATATTTCCATTCTTCTTCTTCTTCTTCTTCTTCTTCTTCTTCTTCTTCTTCTTCCTTTTTACTTCTCCTTCTTCTTTATTAAACCCTGAACCCGGTCGACCGAGCTCCCAACTCCGGCGAGTTTCCTCCTACAGCCAACTTCCACCCCAGTAACCTCCGCCCGCTGTCCAGAACCGAACCCGGCCAACTGCTACCCCGACTACCCCTCGTCTCCGGCGAGCACACCTGCACACCCACTTCTCTCCGGCTGCTCACGACGCCGCCCCGACCAGTCTTCCCATCTCCGGCAGCTACCACCACCGCACACCATTATCACCGCCACCATAGCCACGAGCTACGACGAGCTTCCTCCACCCGCCGACTGCCATCCCCGCTATCCAGAATTGCCACCATACGCCATTACCACACGCCATTACCACACGCCATTACCACCACCTCCATACACCGCTGTCGAGCTCCTCTCCTTGACCAGAGCCGCGACGGAGATCAACCTCTTCCGGCGTTGAGTGCGTGCCATGGCGATCGTTCCTATGCCGGTGATCCCTCCTTCTCCGCTGCGAGATCCGCCGACAAGCTACATCGACGCGTCTGGTGACCGGTCGAATGAAACTCGACGAGCAACATCGAGTTCTTCTCCATCTCAGCTCCCTCCTCCGGCCGAGCTCCATTACTTCCTCCACCGTCATGTCGCCACCTCGGCCGCTGTCACCAGTATCGACCCTACTCCGGCCATACAGCATCATCACCATCATCATACTCACCAGCATCCTCATCTGCTCTACGTTCATATTGGCCTCCTCCTCCGACTCAGAGCAATGGCTATTTACGAGTGCGTTGCAATGGTGGCCTGAACCAATAGCGGATTGCATTCTTGCGGCGCAAATCATGAATGCTACACTGGTGTTGCCTAAGTTAGATGCAAATTCCTTCTGGCATGATGAGAGCGGTTTTCCAGGTATATATGATGTTGATCATTTCATCAAGTCATTAGGGTTTGATGTCATTATTATGGAACACCTACCTGATATGCAGTTACCTGGGAAGAAGAAGAAATTGAAAGCTTTACAGATGAACCCACCAAGAGATGATCCTCTGAGTTGGTACACATCTACTGCTTTGGAGAAGATGAAGGAACATGGTGCCATATATCTTACTCCCTTTTCACATCGCCTAGCAGAAGAGATAGATGATCCTAAACTTCAAGGGTTACAATGTCGAGTAAATTATCACGCCACTAAGGTGAACTTCTCCCCCTCCTTGTAGTGTAGTTTCATATTTTGTCTTTGGGTTACATGTAACTTAGTTTGGTAGTTAGGGTTTATGTATAATTATTGAATTTAGAGTTTTAAATGCCATGTGAGATCTTAGGATTGTTACATGATATAATATGCATTTAATGGTTGTGTATGATATAGATTTAGTTGGGGTTACACATTGGCTATGTGAGATTTTAGGGTTATTACATGCATTTGATGGTATGTGAATGCAATGATATTATGGTTTGATGTGACAAAATATCTGCCTTGATCATTGAAATGATAAATATAATGAGTTTAGGGTTAAAATTTCATACGAGACTTTGGAAGTTATTTATTATATACAATTGGTTATCGTTGATAAGCGGATTTGATTGTTATGGAATGATGCTGAGGATATTAAAACATTGAGTGTCATTGAGGAGCAGGTTAATTATTATGAAATTGTAGAGTGATATCAACACATGGGTTAATATTGAAAGTCTAATAAATATTGATACTTTATTTGAGGATGAGATATGTCAACGTGCATGTTAATGTCTGTGAAGACCCGGATTGAAGCTGAGGATTTGATCATGGTTTGAACTGCTGGATATCATAATGAATATAGTAAGATTGATGTTTGGTTTGATGATATTGTACAGATGATTACTTTTATTAGATGTAACCTACTCCGAGTCAACCTTGGTCAAACCCTCTAGTGTCGTGTCCAAGTGAGTAGTAGCTGGGTTGAACATATTATTAGATGTGTGTCACATTTTATTTCAGTCTCGTATTAGTTATTGATTAAGCTTGTGTCTCATCTCTAGGTACTACGGGACCCGCAGACTTGGATGTTGTACCGGATCCTCGTCATCAGCAGCCGGACGCATACAAATGTACCTTGCCACCCTGTATTTCAGATTACAGATATTTATTGTTTCATTATGTACATTGTGCGTGTATTGTTTACGATCGATACTTCATGTCCGGATCACAACCGGGTACAGACGTTCGTCGTAACGTTTTGTAATAAATGCTAGATATTCATAACACCTCGATGTACGTACCTGAGTATATCGTCACCCCAGGACACATTTATACACTGATATTGTGCCAGATTTCCTGTATCTTGATACTGACATCATGACCGGAGACTGGGACGACCTTAGGGTCGTGACTGTTGAGTTATTTCTGTATGACGAAACTGTTAGATAGAGGTTCAGGTTCAACGCACCATCGTTGACCGCTTGGGAAGAGGAAGGCAATTACTAGACGTTTGGGCTCCTCTACACGCGCTTATATATGTATATGTATTATATCTGTAGTAATCCTGTATCTAGTGTAGTTGTATCACCCGTGTGACTCTTTGCCCGGAGCTGCAGTACGTCCCGTGTGTTTCCGTGTCCGGAGCTACGGTTTTATTTTGGATAGCTCACGCGTCAAACATTGTCTTTAAACTGTGTCTCACTTGTTTGGTTATGATAGATTACCCTGTCGTTGCACTTGTACTTTCTGTTATACTTGGCATGCTATATTTTTGTACCTTGTTACGTCCCTCTGAGGACCTGGTCCCTGCCAGTTTTGCAGCATAGACGATTACAGAGCATTGGAGTTGCTGATGGAGTTACACGTCTTGCGGACATTGTACCAGGTACACATATCATTTCCACCGGCATTATGGTTACATTATTCTTATTGATTATTCATCTGCTTTTGTAGCCTAGTTTTTGTAGACTCATCTATTCTCGAGTCTATTCGAGTTTGTGTGTTATTGGGCGGCCGACTTTAGCACATATAGCTCTTTCTTGTATACTGCTGTACATTGTGGATTGAGACATAGAGGTTACATTTATGGGATATCTAGATAGTGCCCTTTATATTATACAGCTTATACGTATTCGAGTCAGACCAGAGTCTGGTCGAATGTGTAGCTGGTGTATCACGTATTCCTGGTCCTACATATTTTGGGACTGGGGCATGACACGTGTGCGCGTCGGAATCAACTCATATCCGTAAAAAGTCCCCTTATTGCGACTTTTGCAAAACACCGTACCATTTTGTGTACGCTCGTCGGAACGCGACGAAACTTGCGCCACTGGATTCGTGGTATCACGCTGGTCTTGTGACCCAAGTTTCACGCGATCCTGAGACAGTTGATCAAGCTGCCTAATTGCGGGCCCCACGGTTGACTTTTAGGGCAAATTTGTATTCGGCTCACCGGAATCCAAAATTGGACATACCGTTGAGTTCGTACTAACGTTTAGAATTTGTTTGACCTATAATTTGTTCCATTTAGAGACCTTTACCTTTGGCACACTTTTTGGTGCAAAGTGGGCCACAAGTGGACCACGCTTTGACCCAAAATTACCATTTTGCCCCTGTGTCCAAATTGGACGAAAGGGTAATATTTTTTAGCTATCTCACTGATTCCGGGAACGTTGGTGATGTTTATTTCAGCATCCGAAGACGTTTATTCGGAGGCCATAGTTTCTGATCCTGTGTACTTGACGTCTGGACACTTACACTATACAGATTTCTTGGAAGACAATTATACCTTGCCATTGTACTATGATTTATATTTCATATGATGCATGTATTTTATTTTTGTCCACTTAGTTCATATATTTTAATTGCTATATAAGCTACGCGTCCAAGGATAACTTGGATGCATCGACGGTGGCGTCATATTCTGTTTTATTATATATAGGCATGTTGACCTAGTTTATGAGACCACCCCATTATCATGAGGCATTCTTATGTTTCATTGGCCATGACACTGTTATTACACGAGTGTGAGTCTCATGTAGGACACAAACTTGCGTATTCGGCTGGCCACTGGTACGTATAGGACGTACGACGGATAGGGATAACTGCTGATAGAAATTGCATGATAGAAGACCTGGCAGTTATTTAGATGTATCATCATGTCATGGAGGTAACATGCTTAGAGCATGGAGTGGGGAGAACAACAAGTAAGGCGTTTGGGCTCCTTTATACTTTCCTTGTGTAACCCGTACGCTCCGTCGGAGATGCACGGTCATGATGACCACTATATATATTATTATTACCTAGCGGCCTCTGAGGTTCAAAAGACGTCATGCTTTTTTGGCCCCTGAATCTCCGAGAGAATCATGCCAATCCCATTTTAGCCAGATAGCCTACGTGTTGGAAAGTTGTTCTCAAAGTGCATTCACTTAGACGGTTAGGCGACCATTGGATGTTTATTTTCAGTACTTTATTGACATGCTTCTATATATCTTGTTATGTCCCTCTGAGGACCTGGTACCTTTCCAGGTATAGACGTACAGGATTATCCACAGGAGTACGGACCCGGACCTGACGCTTCATACCAGACTGAGGAGGTCATACCTTCAGAGTACCTTTGATTCATTGTAGCTGATGGATATTCTAGCTGCTATTTCCTTTATTGACATTGTCTTATATTAGAGTTTGATCTTTTCTCTTATTTAGTAGTTTTTAGTATAGTCAATTTGCAGTGGATTTGTTTCCACCCGACTATCAATCTTTGATACTTCATACTTGAGATTCAGTTATTTATTTCCTATTTCTTTATTTATGCGGTGGATGAGATATAGATTGCGTGTGACTTGTGTTGACAATTTATTACCACTTGTGGATTGGATATTCATAATACAACGTACGTATGTGCTATAGTTTTCATATATTGGAGTCGCCATATACATACGGCTGGCATGTTACGTATTCCTAGTCCTACGTATTTTGGGACTGGGGCGTGACAATGATGCTTTTAGTTCTTAATAGTTCCTATTTATTTCTAGCTTATATTGTTGGGACCGAGCACCCCTTTATCTTTAATACTTGTTATTCTTGATTTTCTTGGTTGAATTGCATGGACCCGAGTTTGGGTCTATGGGTTCACTTTTGTTTTCCTGGGGTTTGATCTTCCAAAAAATTTATATTTTATTAAACTAATTAGCTCATACTGTAGAGCACCATATTTTATGTAACTTTGCTTTTGACCGTGCTTGATTTTGAGTCCAACTAAGTTCAGTGCTGAAACCTGATACAATACGTATACCAAAATGGTTGAATGGAGAAGAAGAACGGTGCTCTGTGAAGAGTATGCAAGATGACCCCTTTGACGTAGAAATACGTATGTTTCACTTTGGGCGCATTGGTGTGCTTTTCCAATTCTTCGTGCGTACTAATTATACTGCACTCAGTCTCCTAGCAAAAGTGCGCCAGTCACACTCCTTGAGTCAGTGGCGCACTTTCGAGAGAAAAGCTCAGTTGGCGCACTTTGGTGCATATTCAATCAAAGTTCTCCCTGGGAAACCAAGAGAAAGTGCGCCACAGTCAGTTAGTACACTTTATTCTCATTTTGCAATCTGGCGCACTTTTCGTATATTTCGTCAGCCGACACACTTTTCTTACGTTGGTCTGCTCGCGTACTTTCTTCCCTTTTCATTTTCTTAGGGACAAAGCTTTGGTTGGTTTCTCGATTTCTGTGTTATTGATTTATGTGCTCCTCGACTAACGAGTTTCTTGATTGTCGAGCTTTGACCTCGGATTGTGTGTTTTATCTTTTAGCTAGCTTGCCCGCGCACTTTCTTTTAAAGCACGCCTTATTCTTTCCTGCACACTTTTGTCAAGTGCGCCGTATTGGTTAACTTGACAAAGTGCTCCACCCCCTTTGTAGCTCGCACACTTTCTTGTGAAAGTGTGCCAACCTTGTTATGTGAGTTTGTGCGCCAACCTTACTTCGGTATGTTTGTGCGCCACCCTTTTTGTAGCTCGTACACTTTATGCGCCCCTGACTTCATGATAGTTTATGCACCCCAGACTTCATGCGGCACCCTGAGCATGTGCTTGATTGGTTCATGCTCCTGACCTTCATGCGTATAATTTCATGCGCATGTCATCCTTAGTGACCCCATGAGTGCACGTAGTACTTTCATTATGTGTTCACTCATTTTAATTGGATTTTTTCTCATCATTCTCTATGTGGTTGATACTGGTATTGCTTGTATTATGATTCTAAGAAAGAATGGACTTAGAAACTATACCTCATGCTAGACATGACCATGTGCTTAGATTGGCTTCATACATGCCATGAATATGTGTTGGACTTGAGATTTTCTTAGTGAACAAGATTAAGTGAATAGTGACTAACCGGCTATGTGCATGGCATAAGCTTCATGTTATAATATGATCAAGATTCATGTGACCCAATGATAATTGGTAATTGGACTCGAATACTGTATCCGTGCTGATACGATTATTGCCTGATAAAGTTCATGATCTAATGTGCACTGAGGTACGATATATCGTGTTACGTGTTAAAGTGATTATATTTGGAATATGCATCAAGAATGTCTCCAAATTCCTGAATGCGTAATACTATAAATATACTATTTTCTCCAGCACGGGTATGGTATGAGAGTCAAATACCAAAGCATGGCTAAGATATTTATTGATTGAATATTGCATACACGTTCGAGTGAATCTAGATTGAACTTCCACGAATTCGTATCTAGCATGCCCGTACTTTGTACGACATCTTAAGCAAAATTCTGATGTGGCCATGCCTTGAGATTTTCGAACACAATATAGGATTAATTAAGCAACTAAAAGTTATAGTAACATGGGGAGAAAACGGTATCCCAAGATTATGCCAACGAATCTTCCCACAGAGATTCAAATCTAAGTGCGCTGTAGGCTGGCCACCACAGATACTGTATATCATCTGCCTTAGTGGAGTGCAGTATCTGACCTATTGTAAATATGCTGAGCCACTATTTTACTATAGGAATATTAAAACTGCTAATACCGTATTTTTAGTGCAGTGGCCCTACGAAGAACTGGTAAAATTTTTGAAGTGCCTGTATATTCATCTATTTGGCTAGGTCAGCTCATGTTTGGCAATGACGTGATCTAAGGATACCTATCATGCATTATTCTGAGAAAATCTCAGACTCCACAAATAGCAAGCCGTACAAGTGATTGACTAATTTTATTAATTGGACGGTTGGGATTGTATTATTCTGTTAGTAGCCTAGGAAAATAGACTATCATAGTGTGATGAATTTAACCCTTGTCCATGTTTGGTTGTACGGTTGGGCCTTTGTGCTAGGATATGCCATGGGCCTATGCTACGACGCAGAACTATTATATATATTTTTATTGATTCGGGTTTTGTTCTTCTTTTCGTGCTTCCTTTGTAGTACTTTCTATTTGGGGTCTAACCCTACTGGTTTTGCATGGCCAGGTTTTGAGCCAGCACCCGAGGATCCAGCGTACTTTTTTTTGACTCATGGTGCGTACCAGGAACATGGCCGCCGAGGATAACGAGTGGGTTTCTTTATTTACTGCTCGTCTTTTGTAAACTATATTCTTTTGGACGTTTAGCCAACCGACACCTATTAGCCGACAAATCTGAACACTAGTTCCTTACATGAATGTATATATTCAGACTACAGCTGACTCACTATTATGTATATCTTGATCTTGCATCTGGCACATCATTCTGTATCGCCAGATCTCTAAAGAATATTCCTATGTGGCATTTGGGGTGCCTTACTACTTATTCTGAAGTATTCTATATTATTGCTTCTTGTTTGAATGATTGAGACATAGAAGTTCTTGACCCTAGAAGACTTGATTGTAGCATGAACCCCCTTGTCTAATTACAGCCGTGATCGCTGTACGACGTATAGTACCTTGTACGGGGTAGCTGGCCATGTACGTTTACGTATTCTGGTACTGGGGTGTGACAGGGCACTACACCTTATAAGCTGATAAGTAGTAAACATGCATATATGCTAGAGTATAATTTATAAGCACTGATCTACCAACATGAGAAAGAAGTTTGGACTTCCAGCCTTCTAGTCGATTGTAGCATTTAGATAAGAGGGTTTGATAAGTAGCATTGCAGTTCTTTGATTTGAGAAGTTGATGACCTAAGTGTTTATCATCCATTGACATAGTAGACAATTGGAGCATATTGGCTAGTTGCACCTGCAGTGATAACTCCGTAGATTTGCTAAAATGAATGCTAGATTTAGTGCAATTGATTTTCTGACCTGACCAAGATAAGAAATTACTCAGTATCTTATGAATATGATGCATGGAGTCGATAGAAGCATTATCAAACGCAAGAATGTCATCAGCAAAGAACATGTGGGAAATAGATAGGGAGTGCCGGTTGATTCTAACTCCATAAAAAATGTCCTCTCTATCAAAATAGTAGAAGAGACGGGATACAATTTTAGTACAAATAATAAAAATACAAGGTGAGAGAGGACACCCCTGCCTAATGCCTCTGCCAGGTTTGAAAAATTTGTTTGGGTAGCCATTTATAAGGATAGAGAAAGGATGAAGAGATGCAATTCATAATCAGATTGTTGGTGTGATCTTAGATGCCCATAACATGAAGGCAATTTTTGATAAAATTCCATGATAAACGATCGTATGCTTTGGATAAATCGATCTTCAGAGCAAAGGTTATTTTTCTTAGAGGAGAAAAATTTTATGGAGTGGATAATTTCTTGGGCTACTATGATGTTGTCAGTGATGTGTCTTCCTGGGACAAAGGCAATTTGAATAGGAGAGATGAATTTGTCCAGAAAGGCCTGATCCTACAAGTTAGGGTTTTTAGAGATAATTTTGCACACAACATTGCATAGGACAATAGGTCTGAAATCACTTGGAATTTATGGGCAATCTTTATTAGGGATCAACATAATGTGTGTGTGATTGAGAAGCATAGTGTCACGATCCGTATCCGGATAATCGGGATACGAGTATGTGGCAATGTCCAACCTACGTCGTACAACGATGTAAAACGCTATTCTAGGTCAAGAATATACTATCTATCATATCTCACAATAATATATCATAACCTGTCAATGATAATCTCAAGTATATAAGGGGGACAAAAATGAATATATAATGTCAGTATCAATACTCAATCACAATAATCTACAAGGAAGATGAATGACACGATAATGATATAAAAGAAACAAGAGAAGTCTAGGAATATACATCATAAATCATCAATGGGTCTAGAGTCTAGCTATCTCAACATCAACATAAGTCTCAAATATAATACAACTCAAATATCTCAAAGTTGGAATAATCCAATACAATATGAAATGCTAAATTAGCTAAGTCACTACTAGTGTCTCCTCTAAGGGAACGAGATCCTCCTGAGGCTCCTGGATATATCTATCGTCTACTCCCGGTCCATAGAAAGTAGGATAGAAGTTCTCTAAATCATCTGAAAAATATTATCCAGTCAGGATTTGAGCAAAACACATAAACTAACACCAGTTCCAGTTATATTGATAAAGACTATAAAATAGTGAGTAATGAATATGCAAGATGGATATGAAATACTAGAAATATAAGAAAACTAGAGAGACATATAATCATATCACAAGGACATAATGAGCAATGAGTAAGCAGGTAAATATAAATGGAGCAGGTATAAACTGGAATAGAAATAAACTAGCTATGTGAGTAAAATATTAGTTTGTTATGTGATTGGCTTGGGATCTTGATCAGGCTTGTTGTGTATGATTAGCTATGATACATGTAAGGTCAGGCTAACCATCCGGTTAGCTATGATGCAAGTAAAAATTCAGGCAAATCATACATAACAGACTAGAGATATGTAATAAGGTCAGGCTAACCATACATGTGGTGCCTGGTTAGCTATGATGCATGTAAAGGTGGGGTATGATCACATAACTTGCTAATATTTTTCTCGTCCTCCGACTAGTACAATGGGTCCAATCATGACTCCTCATGACAAATATCTATATATATATTAGCCTGTGTATCACTGTGTCATGAATCAAGTATAACACTACAAAGCTGGAATCATAGTAATCATCAAAATAATAAAAACTGTCAGAGAATATACTTGTCTGAGGTCCGTAGCAATGAATATCAAATAATGCCTGAACTGGAGTCCAAGTGACCTTATATAATGTATCAAGATCAAATAGTGTTTTAAAGTCAATAATATATTTAATTAACTTAAAACTAGGTTTCTATGTCAAAACTAGGTCATAATAGCCAAACTAGGTCAAATCTAGGTCAACACACTCAAACTATGTCATTTTCTAGTTTCTAGGTTAATTTTACCTATTTATAAGGTTTATAAAGTTATACTAGGTCTTAACAAGTCATTATTTAATTTTTTAGGTGCTAACTATGTCAAACTAGTCAATACTAGTTAATACTAGACCAATACTAGGTTTTTAGGCTATACTAATAAGTTTCTACCATATATTACCCTAATATATACTTCTACCTATAATTTCTTGCAATATCTTGGCTTATAGCTATTTACCTTATCCCGTATCATGATATCTTAACCCGTATCATATATTTACCTAATACCTTAGCCCGTATCTCAAATACCTTAACTATTAGTTAATACCTTGGCTAAACTAGGTTTTCTAGTCCATACTAGTCAATATCTTGCTAATATCCAAGTTATACTAGCTATTACTATCAATACTAGCTAATATTAACTAATACTAGCTAATATCCACACTATATATCATAATATATATATAGACTCTAATATAACACTAACTCATATTATCTTAGTCTATATACTCATTACCTAGCTATTACCTTTATATTACCTCATTACCTTAACCAATACCTTAACATATTATCCCGTATCCTAGTTTCTTGACTAATACCTTAGCTAATACCATTACCTTGACCAATACCCAATACCTTAACTCATACCTTGGTGCCTAACCCATTATCCAAGCTAGACACTACCCTTACCATGGTATCATAATCCAATACCTAATATCATAACCTTATCTCTAGTATTACATCATACTTTGGTATTTTGGTATTCTAAATACCTTGATACACCCTAGGATACCACACTCTAATTTATCCCACACATATTCCACTTGTTTGTACATGGTACCATGGTACCACATTAAGTATCATATGATACCAACCCCCAAGATACTAACCCATGATCATAACCTACACTTACCTTACATCCAAGATACTCACCCTACTCTTGGCACTTGATATCTTGATATTATCCATTACCTAGTTCTTATACCCCATATCTTAGTATCTTGACTAATACCTTATCCTCCTAGATACTTATCCAACTAACTCTAATACTAATACTTGATACCAAATATGATACCTTACTCTAGCCCCAATACTCACTTACCCTCACTCATGATACTAGAGTGTCATGATACCAATATCCTTATGGTACCCAAGTATCAAACTAGTACCTTGCCCCAAACTCTAATCCCTTGATACATACCTCACACACACACATACACACACACACACTAACAACTATTATCTAATAGTTATATATATATATATATATATATATATATATATATATATATATATATATACTTGACAACCTATGATACCTACATTCACTTGATATCTATGCTACCTAGGCTCATAGGATACACAAAATGCCTATATCGAATAGTCGATTCTTTACTTGTAACCAATTGCACCTAATAGACCTATTCAATAAATTCTAGAGTTAAAGTATGTTGTATCCCTTTGTATCAGCTTTTTGAAACTTCAAACAGATCATATTTTCGTGTATGAAAGCTTCCAGAATCGCAAAAATATCGAAACACAAACGTCTTTCGGATACCTGACACTTAAATAATTTTACAGAAAGTTTTAGAACAAATTTGGCCTATTAATTTATATATTTGGAAAGCTAACTTCGATATGGTTCTTTTACAAAAATAGGAGATTAATCGGAGCCCTGAGTTAGGAGTTATGGCATTTCTATGTTGTTATGGCTGCTAAAAATAAGGCTAAATACTATGACAAATTTAGGCTATTTTGGACAAAAGAACACATGTATTAACCCAATTTACCAAATTCACCTATACGTATCATGGCGTATCATGATACGGACTTTATCTGTCCAATTTTGGATACAAGAACACCTTCACATAATCAAATAAACATCAATAGTCCTAATTAGGACACAATACACACTTTCAATTGACACAATTAGAATTTTTCCAAATTGAGCCCCAAAATTATGACACCAACTTAGATCTACAAAATTGAGGGCTCCTAGTGCCTAGATCTACCATTGAAAAGTCAAATCTAACCATAAGAAGGTTCCTACATGACCAAAGGGTGTTCCTAACCATAAATTTGATAAAATTGAGAGAATTGCATAGTATTTTGGTAGCCTCTTTGGAGAATTCCGAATTTGGACACAAAAGGGATGAGTCAGACACGATCTTCTAGCAAGCTCCTCTCCCATGGATCTTCTTGTGCTCTCCAATGCTCTAGGCCTTCACGATGGTGAGAATGAGTGGAATTGGAAGTGGATTGAGTAGAATTGGTATAGAATTGAGTTTGCTTGGGAAATAAGAAGCTTTGAAAAAAAATGAGGCTAATGAGTGAAATAAAATGAATGGATGAATCCCTAATTAGAAATTATCTCTTATAGTAAGATTTTGGTCATGCCAAAATATCAAGTTTGCCCCTCTTCATTAGTCATGAATGGAATCTAATTAACTAAATGAAGGAATCTCTACAACTAAAAGGAATATTCCTTTCGTGACAACTAAACTTAATTAATTCTAATTACTTAAGTAATGACTAAGAATAATTAGCACTAACTAACACTTGCAAATTCTAATTAGCTATCCACTAACTAAAACTAATATAATTATAGGCAACCACTAATATAAAATAATGTATAAAATTTTTAACGTAAAAAATTACCAAAATATCCCTATGGTGGAAAGTGGTGGTTACAATCCTACCCTCTTAGAAAAATTTTGTCCTCAAAATTTAAGGTATATACTAGTACTGGAAGGAGACATACAAGCAAAAGATTATATGTTACGTCTCAAGGTAACAAGATCAAGGAATCCTTCATAACATGAAGAATAACAAAAACATAAAAATTAGGGATAATAAGGTAAAATATGTTCAACTCCAATAGGTTAGGAAGAGTTTCATAAACATCTTCCATAATTGCAAACAAGTACCTTATACAACCTCTATCCTAAATTCTATGAAAAAGAATAGGAATTACTATAACGGATTCAACCTTCTTGGGTTCTAACCTATTTACTAGAATATGGTAGAAAGGAACAATCGGGCTTGCATTGCAAAAACAAGATTCTTGACAATCACTACGAATACTAAAAGGACAAGCTCTAGATCAAAATATACTTCACTGTTTAAAACAGTGATGAAGAGGATCAACCTAAGATAAGGAAAGTTGATAAAGATAAGGACACCCAAAAGTTTCTAGATACCTGTATAGTCTCTAACTATAGCTAATCATATCATATGAAAATATGTTACCCCACTGCAACTTCTCTCCAATATCATCTAGCGACAACTAGTGTACACTAACTATGATACTAGACATGGGTACTATACTCGGTACTGACACTAGTCATATACTCACGACACTCAAATGACCCATACTCATATTTTCTATTGATACATACCCATCACTCTAGGATACTATCTATATGATACCTATCCAAATCCTTGACATTATAACTCCTATATATGACACTTAGGTGATACTCTCATACCAGTTTACTCATATTTCTCATATATACCTAGTACACTAGCCACTAGAATGCTTGTACCTTAAACCTCCATAATACTTGAGGTATACTAGATCTTGCCCTAAGGTACTCCCCCAAACTTGATATTTAGTTGCATAGCCAATTCTAACACTCGATTATCACTCTAGGATACTTACCCATATTTTGGTATCAATATAACATATATAATTACTTTTTACCCACTATGATACTAAATATTAGACACTGCTATCACACTAGTACCATTCTACCATCGTAAAGTTCACTGATAGCTAGCTACTCACACACTCCAACACACTTGTAATGACTACTTCATTTAAACTTACCCCTACTCAGGTTACCCTTCTTCTCTTACTTTCTGAAACACCTGCACTCTCTTACTCCCTTCATCAATACTACACTGATGTACCTAACTGATACTATCACACACAAGGTACTACTAATACTACACATATCACATAATACTTATCTTAGTCCTGATATACCCTGGACACTTACACACTCTAAGCACTCTTAGTGCACGAACACTAACTTATAACTATATATGACACATGCACTTAATAACTCGAAATACCAACTTGGCACTAGCCTACCCTTTTGACTCACTATTGCTATTTCTAATACTCAGACTCCTACTGCAGGATACTCATGAAACATCCAAACTAGTACTTTACTTCACCACTCATGCTCTCACTCACATCACTCACCGTGCACGTGCACACAAGTCTAGTCACTCTACTTTCTTCTCCCACATATCACTCTTTAACACATCAACACCCTCAAGTACTAGGTGATATACCCTCACTAGACACATACAAGTGCACTCACGTCTGCCCACACCAATTCCCAACACTTAGCATATAACACAAATCCTATTACCTAGCACAACTCATTCTATCACTATCGCACTCTCCTATACACTTATGTGTACCATTCTATCGTGGCACACTCACTAGTACCTCTCATGAATATACATTCTCCTCCTCATGACACAACCAAGTATCAAGCACCAATAGAATATCATGCTCCATTAATACCCAAACACAAATTCATGATACTCGATTGATACTTGGATCCCTCAACTATCTGAATCTATATCTATCTAAAACATACATGTTGACATGATTCAAACACTTAGAATGATAAGTTGGTATTGACGATATGTAACTACCTAATTCTGGGAGAGGGATATTTTTGTCATTTTAAATTGCTATTGTATTATATAAATGGTCTATATATATTTTTGTCCTTTCATATTAATGATATTATACTGTATTTATATGTATATTTATTTTTGGCTTGGCATTGGTGCATGTGTTAGTTTGAATGGTTTGTGAGTTTGCCCATTAGTTGGACTTAGTACTAGTGAGCCCAAGTGGACCCAACTAGACTTGACCCGTAGTGCAACCAATTAGTTTAGTCTTGGTGGACCCATTAATTAGAGAGAATGAATAGAATAACACTTCCCTTTAATATTAGAACATTTCATAGTTAGCCCTTAATTAATTAAATCCTTTATGACAAATTAGGGACAATATGTAATTTTTACATTTGGAGAGGGGGTAGTGGCCGGCCCTAATTAAGAGGGGGAACACTCTCTCTCATATTTGTTTATTGCTCATTTTATTCCACAAGTATTCTTCCCCAAATTGAGACCAAACCCCACCATTCCCAATCCCTTTTCTCTCATTTCCCTACTCATTTTCATCATCAAGGAAGCCTAGAAGCTTGGATTGCAAGGAGTGTAGGATCGAATAAGCACCTCTAGAGGGGGAGGGGTGAATAAATTGCGTGTATATGCAGCAAAATAAAGATCACCCAATAAAAATAAACACAGTTAGCTAACAGTCTAAATATAAAATGATAGTTAGTAAATATATAGAGATAGAGAGAGAGAGAGAGATAGAGAGAGAGATAGAGAGAGAGAGAGATCAACAATCGCAAACACAACGATGTATCCTGGTTTCTCTCTGAGAGGACTAGTCTAGGCCCGAGAACTCTAGCTCGGAGTTGAAATCCACTATCTAGTGAAGCACAAGTTTTGATCCGAAGGATTGTAATTTTGAACAGACACCAGCTTTGATTCGAAGGGCTCGAATACTTGTCGAAGTATTTGAACTTCTTGACAAGCTCCTTTTTATAACTCTTAAAAACTTTTAACCGAGCATGCACTGGCACTTAAGGTTTAGGAGTTGTAAATAGCTTGGAATAGAAAATTGAATAGGCTCTTGAACTAAAGTAATAAAGAAGAGAAGGGAGAGTGAATAAGAATGGTGAATTCCTTCTTTATTTATAATATTTTTTTAAACCGAGTTTGGGGCAAATTAAGATGCCAAACGTTTGGATTTTTGAACGTTGGAGCCGAGCCTGCAGGAGGAACTGGTTTCTAGGAAATACTAAGTCAGGGAACCGAGTTCAGCCTGAACTTGCACCGAACTTGCACCGAGTTCGTTTCTCTTAAACCTGGTTAATTTCAGAATGAGGTTGGGTTGGTTTGGGCTAACTCGGTTTTAAAAACATAGGTTTGGGCTAGTTTCAAAACCCAAAATATTTTGGCTAAAATAATCTGTATTTAGAAAATGTTTTGGGGTAGCCTCTAATTGTCAAGTGCGACTCGATGTACATTTTTTCTATACTCAAAATAAATAGAAAAAATATATTGACTCGATACTTGAAACCAAGTCGCATTCCATACTCTGAAACTGTAGTTGTAGCAGCATATTGTCTTCGTATCATTGATTCTCGTAGGTTATATCAAGTCCGACTTTTAAATGATTATCGAAATAAGGTGTGACAATGACCAATGAGTCAACAATCTCCCCCATTTTGATAATTGACAAACTCTTACTGATATAGCAGAGCATGAAACTCAAAATCTGATGGTACTCATCTTCTTTTTGCTTTGTATTGCTTGATATAGTACTACTCCCCCGTTGTCATTTGATCAAAATTGGCAAAAGCTCCCCCACAATTTTTGATGTCAAGACAAAAAAAAATAATAGTGAAGTAACATAGATATAAGCATTAAAATTTAAGTAAGCAAAAATTGGCATTAAATCATCATTAATATAATTATCGAGATAAGCAATTGATTAAGATTCATTTCACAATCGCATAAATTAAAGAAGTAGAATCATACTAAATAATCAAAAGCAGTTTTAACCATAAACTGGAATCATAAACTAGTATAGAAGTCTGAAAGTGCTACATAAAAGACGTGTGCAATTGCATAATAAACTAAAGCAGTCCAAAAGAGCTAATATCACTAAGAGATAGCATAATGATCTGTATCACTCGTCATCTCCTGTCGTCGGGTCTCCAGTCTCAGCAGAACGGTTGGGATCATAGAATGCAGCAGCTGGATCCAAGTAAGGATGAACATATGGGTCAACAATCCGGTATCCGTTTCGTGAAGGATCACGAACCATAGGATATGGTCCGCCAGGGATCTGAGAGAAGAAGTAATGCAAGTCCGTCAAGGTGTTGGACATCGCCTGGAAATAAAGAGTGGTCCGATAGTCTGTCTGTCTGTGACAGTCATCCTCGAGAGTACGACGCTCTAGTACAAGTATGTGGCGCTCATCCTGAACTCTGATGTGATCTCTCATCATAGTCCGAAGCTCGTCCAAGGAAGCAGTTGGCTCTGGAGCAGGAGCAGGGATAGTAGCATGTGGAAGAGGAGGTGGTGCAGCTATAGGGGAAGGGTCAGATCGTCGAGCAACAAAAAGATAGGCTGGGTCGGCAAGATAGGTGCAATCCTCAAGAGAGATTTGGAAATGCTTAAAGATAATAGGCAAGTATATGGTGTACATAAGGTTACGCTTGTTCTTGCTGGATCGGATCATCATCTAAATCATAGTCTTAAGAAAGCTGAATTTGATTCCAAAGTGGATATAATACATAGCACAAAGCTTAATATTGGTAATCTCATCAGTGGAGATTTTTTTAGGCAGGATGGTTGTAAAGATAATACGATGTAAGTCATAAAACCATCTATTCAAATATTTGGCCTTAAGTTGACCCTGAGGACGAGGATTGGGTAAGCATATATAGTCCTTAAAACAGTCTAGAGTTGTGCCATCGATGAATTTGTAAGATGTGATAGGTACTAAGGGTTCTCCTTCATTTGGAATATGAATAATTTCCCCTAAGTATTCAGCATCAAATTCAATATTCAATCCGGCAACACGAGATTTAATAAAATCATTAAGTGAGGACATATTGCAGTAAAACATGCGAATATCATTGATAACAATAGGAAATCTAGTAGTAACTAAGTCTTCCAATCCTAACGCACGATTTTTTTTAAATAATTATGAAACATAGTGAAATTGATGGGATTGCCAGGACAGACGGTGCGGTCGACAAAGTCATTGAACCATTCATTGGATTGATCTAACGACGCAAAAATTAGTCCATTAAATTCTTCATCGTCTGGCATAGCATGGCTAAACAGAGATTGAGAAGCATCATCTTCAGTAGAAGATGAAGCTTCTCCAACTTTTCTCTTCTTCTTACAAAATTTGGGAGCCATGGAAAATAATTGAAAAGAGAAGAAATAGGAGTTATACCTTCAAAAAAATCCGGAACAGTGGTAGAGAATGATGAAAGGAACCGAAATCTAAATTTTTAGCTCCTGAAACTGCACGATGAGGGAGATCCAAGGGGGTTAGGGTTTTAGAAAACTAGGGTTTATGGAGGTTTTCGGCCGCTGTGAGGTTCTGGGGCCGACTGGGGAGAAGATGGTGAGTATATATAAAAGAGAGTGGGATCCACAACTTAAAACAGAACCGAGGACATCCGAACTCGGGTCGAGTTTGGGTCGAGTTTAGTCCAAAATCTGTCCGAACTCTGGTTTAGTTCTGATGCATCAATCAAGTTTAAATTATAGTTAACTTTCTTTTATAAACATGTCTACTTTGTAGATCAATAAATTAACAATTTATGAATCTCAATAATAATGATTAATAGTATTTAATAAATTATTTTCATGTTATGTATTAATCATCTCAGATTAGCTGCAGGGGTTGTATCCCAGCTGGCGGTGGTCTAAAAAGACGCTTAAGTACCGTGTCACTTAGTCTATTTACGCCTTTTTGACATAATGACCCTTTCGACTTGTCTCTAAAATAATTTTTACGCATAGGATTGAGATTAAAATAAATAAATATTAATTATGTATCATTGATATTCAAAATTTCTAATTCATGATGTATAAAGTTGAATTGATCTTCTGCTAAGGGTTTAGTTAATATATAAGGTAATTGATGCTCTGTGTCCACAAATTTAATACATATATCACCGTGTGCTTGATGATCTAGTAAAAAGTGGTGTCTAATCTCAATATGTTTAGTACGTGAGTGACATATAGGGTTCACAGTGAGATTCATTGTGCTAGTGTTATCACAGTATATAGGGATCTTTGTGTAGTGAAGATTATAGTCTTCAAGGGTTTGCTTCATCTATAAAATTTTAGCACAACAACGTCTTACGACGATAGACTCAACTTGAGTAGTTGACAATGCTACAATTTTTTTTCTTGCTAAACCATGAAACTAAAGCTTTTTCTAGGTAATGACATGTGCCGCTAGTGCTCTTTCGATCAACTTTCCATCCGACAAAATTAGCATTCGAATAACCAGTAAGTTAAACGACGTGGTTTTGGGATACCATAAGCTGACAGTCGAAATTCCTTTAAGGTATCGAAAGATACACTTAATTGTGCACAAGTGTGATTCCTTAGGATTAGCTTGGAATCTTGCACATAGGAAAACACTATATATTATATCAGGACGACTAAAAGTTAAATAAATTAGACTACCAATCATACCTCAATACTTACGTGTGTCGACTGGTTTGCCTTGTTCGTCAATGTTAAGCTTGGTAGAAGTCATCATAGGAGTCCCAATTGGTTTTGTATTTTCTATGTCAAACTTCTTGAATAAGTCGTTGGTATACTTGGTTAATGAAAGTCCCTTGTGAAGTCTGTTTGATTTGAAGTCCTAGGAAGAAGTTTAGATCTTCCATCATACTTATCTCGAATTCACTCTGCATACACTTAGCAAATTCTTTGCATAGAATCTCATTAGTTGAACCAAAAATAATATCATCAACATAAATTTGTACTAATAAGATATCATTATTTAAAGATTTACTAAACAATGTCGTGTCTACCTTTCCTTTTGAGAAACTATTTTCAAGTAAAAGAGAACTAAGTCGCTCATACCAAGCACGAGAGGATTGTTTGAGTCCATAGAGAGCTTTTCGTAACTTGAAAACGTGATTAGGAAATTTAAAATCTTCAAAACCAGGTGGTTGTGCAACAAAAACCTCTTCTTTAATAAAACTATTTAAAAATATACTTTTTACATCCATTTGAAATAGTTTAAAATCATAAAAACAAGCAAAAGCGCATAGCATGAGAATGGATTCTAAACTCGCTGTTTGCAAGGAAAAGTTTTTTTATACGAAACTTTTGTGTTACAAATTGTTAAAAAGTACAAAAGAAGATCCTAAACAAGAATCTAAGAACAATTTGATTATGGAGAAGGATAGCTATAGAGATCTGATCTGCAAACGATCACTTTACTCCTTGGACCACTCGACGGTGAAGAAATATACACGACGACAGAGAAGTATAGTGAATGCTACGAACAACTTGGGGAGTTGAACAACAAGAAAACTCTGACACAATGGCATAGAAGCTTCTGTTTCTCTCACCCTGCTCTTGAATTTCAAAGACTTGAAGATTGCTGCAAACAACTTGGAGAGTTGAACAATAAGAAAGCTCTGGCACAATGGCACGAGAAGCTTCTGTTTCTCTTACTTAGCTCTTAAATTTCAAAGACTTGAGATTTCTAGCCCCTTTTTCTGTTTCTTCGTGTCCTGTTTTCTCCGTTCTTCCTTCATGGTTGCGAAGAACCTGTATTTATAGGGTTTAGGAGTGGTTATGAGAATATGTGCACCCTTTGGACAGTCAACACAATTTTACCATTGTGCGCACACTTTTGGTGGATTAACATCCCACGTTTTGCATGAGTGGGTGCACAACTTGCTTTCTTCTTGACACGTAGCTTCCTATACGAGAAAAGCATAGGTCATAGAGGATAGTTAATTGTATACCTTTTACGAGAAGTATGACATGTATGATACGCATTCATAACTGCTCACTGTTGGTTAGGATAGTATGCACACTTTAGAAGTTGTCTGGAGATTGGCGCATTTTTGAAGGAGTGGCACTATGACGCACTTTTGAAGGAGTGGCATTACGACGCACTTTTGAAGAGATGGCACTGTGACACACTTTTGAAGGAGTGGCACTACGGCGTACTTTTGAAGGAGTAATACTGCGGCGTACTTTTGAAAGAATGGCATTACAACACACTTTTGAAGGAAATGGCACTGTGGACACTTTTGAAAGAGTGGCACTGCGGCTGGGTCGCTAAACGACAACCTGGGTCTGCGTGTCGTATCTTTGCTGTAATAATGACCTCTGACTCTTTGATTTCTGTCTTTATCAGCTGTCAGTCTGCTGCATTAAATGTTGAGAGAGAGAGTAGATAGTTTATATACCATCCTTTGTAACATTAAGAAAGTGCGCAACTTTTATACTCTCTGAATAGTGCGTCATCCTCTCAAAGTAGTAGACAGTGCGCCAATGTAGGGAAATGCACATCTTTCTAAGTAGAAAGTGTGCCATTCTACTACTATTCGATTTATTTGTAAAAAAATGCGCCATCTATCTGAGGTGCACATTTTATGCTTCTAGACCCTCTTCAAAGTTTTTGAATTCGTTCAGATGAATTCAAAATTACTTTGAATTAGAAGCATAGAGGTTGTTGAGTTATTTGTGCGCACACTCTAGACAGAATCCTAGCAGATTTGATGATGTGGCTGTCATCCACATATCTTTGGCTTGCTTTTTTGGTTTTGACGCAGTCTTTCAGGAGACGCAGTGGCTTTTTGGGAGCAATTTTCGAGAATTATGTTGACTTTGGCACGTCTTCTCCTACAAATAGGAGCAAAACTTTGCTAATATTCTTAAACTTATCTCTTTCTTGCTGTGAGACTTGAGCATTGCCACTGTTAAGTGTGAGCCTACGAAGATGACCGTAGTAGTGTGGCTCCATTGGCTTTGCTGTCTGCCGAGAAGACACAAGATGAGACGCTTCTCAACGACGGGTGGGAGGCTCATCTTGAAGTAGTTGCCGCTGAGCTCTTTGTGTGATAGAGCATGAAAGGATATCATAGGCTTTGTTATTCGTGTTGAACTAACGAATTACCCAGAAGACTGTTCATTTTCTTCAAACCCAGCTTGCTAGAATTACCCTCTTAATATGGCCCCTGTGCTGGTTACATGATTGGGATTAGAATTCCAACCGGGGCTTCTAGCGGTGGCACTGGATGGTGATAGCAGAACAACTTTCGTTCGAGTCACCATATCCTCCATCGAGTATAGACCAAAATATGGCTGTGCTAATTTAAACAAGCCTAATTCTCTATAGCGTCCTTGCCAATAATATGGATTTGTTTTCCATGTACTGTGGTTTGCACTGAGGAGCCGATTTCTTATGCCCCTATATCTTCCGCATTAGGATTCGACGGGACGCAGAGATGGGGATGGCTCTGTGATAATCCTCATCATATAAAAATCTGAGTGTAATAGATTTCCATATGTTTAATCATGATTTTAGAATAAAAATGTAGTTGTGATAGATCTCCATCATATGTAATCATGATTAAGGTTCAATAAAATGTTAGCTTTGATTTCATTGTGCTGCATGTGTGTTGCTGACTGAAGGCTTTGGTCGAAGTGCACAACTGAAGGCTTTGGTTGAAGTGCGTGACTGGATACGTTGACATTACCTTGCCATTCTACTAATGTGCGCATAAATGCGCTATATGGTTTGTTGAACACATTCTTACAATTTGTCTGGTAATGTGTACTATGAAACATTTTCTATCAATCAGATGAATGTGCACACATGGGAATCCCTGGATTTACATTATCCTTTCCTCATAAAGAAATTTTGTTTTACCTTAGTGGTACTTTCAAATCGAGATCCATTGAATATATATCTGCTCAGAGGTATTATGGACATGGCAGGATAATTATGTGGAAGAATTTGATGGATGTATCACTCGAGGTATACTCGTGCTGAGTACAGATAATAAATTTTACCAGATATAATACTATCAGAGGTGATATGGACGTGATAGTTCACTAGTTTACTCCACTAGAAAAGAAAAGAAAGAGTAGTTTAAGGACGAACTATCATCTCCTCCTTAGGGGATAATAAATGAGATATGATTCAGAGATAATATGGACGTGAATCATATTAAACTTCTTGACTGGTGAGTAAATATGTGAGATTATTCCCAAGCCAACTAGGGATCAGAAATATGATATCCTTAAAATAACTGGGCTTTAAGAATAGAATATTTGGTTGGGGAAAATTATTTAGGTGATCTCAACAAGAGTGTTCTGTTGGATCTGAGTATTATCTCGCTGGGGAACTTTGAGGACCTATTACCTATGTCTTCTTTAAAAATGAATATAGGTAATAGTTCGAGAGGCCGTATAGGCTATGAGTTGCTGGGGATTAAAAATGTATCTTGCTTTAATATGGCGGAGATGGAGAAGAATATTTCGTGCTTAGACATAATACTTCTTGAGAAATTTGACGTTGATAGGCATCATTATCAAATCTTCATTAGGCTTAGCCAGTCCGTAGGCTCCGTTGGAGAATACTGTTTCTACCATATAAGGACCTTACCATTTTGCCTAGAATTTGCCTTTGCTCTTATGGGTTGTGATCATAGGTCTCCTCACTGAAAGGACCATTTTACCAACCTGGAATATTCTTTCTTTGACATTTCGATTAAAAGCTCTTGAAATACGTGCTTGATATAGTTGAATGCGCTGTTGGACATGCATGCACTTTTCATCTAATGCTTCTAATTCTTGCAGACGTAATCGATCATTATTCTCTACCATTAGCTCATTAGCAATAGCTATTCTGAGGGAAGGTATCTGGATTTAGAGTGGAATGACTGCTTCATATCCATAAACAAGAGAGAATAGTGTACAACTAGTTGGAGTTTGAAATGTCGTACGATAAGCCCATAAACGCTCCCCGAGTTTCTCATTCCAATCGTATTTATTGGATGAGACAAACTTTTTAAGGTGTTTGATTATGGTCTTATTGAAGGCTTCTGCTAAGCCCTTGGCTGCTGGATTATAGGCCATAAATGCTATATTCTAGATTCGATTCTTGTCACAGAATCGATAAAATGATTGGCTGGCGAATTATGACCCATTATCATGTATTATTCTTCGGGGAACACCGAAACGATAAATAATATAGTATTTGACGAAGTTAATTACGTTGGCCATTTTAACTTCGATAAGCCAAACTGCTTCTGCCCATTTGGAGAAGTAATCGGTTATTGCAAGTATAAATCGATGTCCTCTAGAAGAAGATGGGCTGATCGGACCAATAATATCCATTTCCCAAGCTTCAAAAGGCCAGAAAGCAGCTGTAGGGTATAAGAACTCTGCTGGCTGGTGGATAAAATCAGCATGAATTTTACATGATCTGTATTTACGGGCATAATCTACGACATCTGCCACCATGGTAGGCCAATAATAACCTATTCTCCTGAGGCGGTCTTATAATTTAGGACCCGACTGATGTGCTCCATAGATGCCATCATGGGCCTTATGGAGTGATTGCCTCACTTTAGGGTTAGAAAGTCAATGTAGAACCAATCCATCGTAAGAACGATGATATAATATCTTAGATGAGGCATCATAGTAGAATTGGAGTAAGCGTCTTTTAATGGAAGTGACTTCTTTCGGATCTTCTGGAAGAATCCCATAAGCAACATAGTCTATAAAAGGGTTTCTCCAATCTTTATCCATGGAGGTTAAAGTTATGATGTAACTCTGTTCAACGTACAAGTTGTTTTTTATACATAATAATTCTTGTCTTGTTATCATAATTGAGTGTCACCTTTTTAGGGAAACAACCAATGATGCTGCTAGGCCGGCCAAAGCATCAGCTTCCATATTTTGTAAATAAGGCACATGCTCGATGACGAATCAATTAAAAGTGCAAGCCAGTTCAATCTCCACTTGATGATAAGGGATGTGGTCTTTATGCCGAACCTGGTACTCTCCCCTGATCTGATTGACTATCAGTTTAGAATCTCCATAGGCTTCAAGATATTCTATGTCCAATTCTTTAGCCAATTGGAGACTGATAATTAAAGCATTATTCTCTGTCACTTTATTGGAACATGGTTCACTGAGAGAATATGCTCGATGAATGAGTAGTTTGTCAGGAGATACTAGGACTATGCCAACTCCAGCTACTATGTTGCCTTTTGATCCTATTCTTGATGCACCGTCAAGGAATAGCTGCCAGGTGTCATGTTCCCTTGCCATATTAGATTCTAAGACTTCATCTGGGATGTCATCGTAAAGTTTGGAAGTTTTCGGTACATGATGAGCTGCCAAAAATCCGCTAGCACTTGACCCTACACTGCTTTTTGTGGGACGTATACCATGTCATAAGTTGATAGCAGTATTGCCCATGTAGCCAATCGAGAATTAAGTGTGTTTGGCTTGGTCATTAATACCCGGAGGGGATTTACCTTGGATATAAAATGAATAGTTTGACCTGACACGTAATATTGTATCTTCTGAATAGCAAACATCAAAGCGAGACATTCTTTTTCTACCGGATTGTATCGATGTTCAGTGCCGATCATCATGTGACTAAGATAATAGATTGCTTGTTCATGGCCTTGGTCACTCTTCTGTGCAAGAAGAGCTCCTAGGGAGTAATCCATTGATCGAAAGTATAGCAAAAAGGGTTTCTCTACGATCGGAGACACCAGAACTGGCAGATTTTTTAAATATCGTTTGATGTCTTTGAATGCTTGTTGACATACTTTATTTCATACAAAGGATATGCTTTTCTTCATTAAATGAGTGAAGGTTGACATCGTCCGGAGAGATTGGAGATAAACCTCCTAATGTATGCCATACGACCTTGCAGACCATGGAGTTCTTTGAGATTATGTGGAGGATGCATTTCGAGGATAACTTTGATTTTATCGAGGTCAATGTGAATACCTTTGGAAGTTATAACAAATCCAAGGAACTTGTCACTGGAGACTCCCATAAAGGATTTAGTTGGATTCATCTTCAACTGGTGGTGGTACATCACTTCGAACACAGTCTTCAAATCTTGAAGGTGATCATATTTTTAGCGGCTCTTGACTGCGATGTCATTCACATAGCATTCTACTATTTTTCATAATTTTTTTTGAAAAATTGTACTCATGGATCATTGGTACGTTGCACCCATATTCTTCAAGCCAAAGGGCATGCCTATATAACAGTAAACTCCCAACGGTGTACGAAATGAGATATATTTCTCGTCATCAGACGATATCTTGATCTGATTGTATCTTGAGAATTCATCCATGAAAGATATACGTTCAAAGCCACATGTATTGTCTATCATGACTTCTGCGATGGAAAGAGAAAATTTATCTTTTGGACAGGTCGAGTTCAGATCTCGATAATCTACTCAGACCCGGACTTTTTTATTTTTCTTTATAACTAGAACGACATTGGCTACCCAGTTTGGATGTTGCTCTTCTCCAACGAAGCCACATGCTATGAGTTTCTTGACTTTTGTTTTAATTGCATCCATCATATCCGGACGGAACCACCGTTGTTGCTGTTTCACTGATTTAGCATCCAGAAGAATATTGAGCTTGTGTGTGGCTATTTGAGGATCTAGGCCAAGCATATCCTCATAAATCCAGGCGAAGACATCGATATACTCCTTTATTAGCTGGAGTAAAGCATGTCGATCTTCTTCAGGAAGACTCTTGCTAATAAAGATTGGTCTTAGGAAAGATTCTTCTCCTACATCAATTTGGACTATTTTATCCTCTATAAGTGGTTCACGTTGCTCAAACTGAAGCTCCCATTGATTATCCATTTATTGTGCCCATGGATCATTTTTGAATGGTTCCAATAGTTTAACGTCTTCCTCATCTAGGGCAGTTGACCCTATATTTACATCTAAAATCTGTTTGAATATGTTACCCATGCTTTCGTCAGAATCCTATAATAATAAGTCAGAGGAATGAGAATGCGTCTCTTCTTCTGATTCTGAACTTTTAGGAGTTGTTGGTGGTGTAACATATCCCAAACAACGACCAGTCCGTTGGTAGTATATTTTTGGCTTTCCTTTAGGAGAGATGTGACTTATAGGAGTCCGTATGCCTTTTTCATAATTTAGTTCCAAGCCATATTTTAAGTTTTAGCCCATCCTTTGTATGATATTTTTGGCTGGTTGGCTGAAATGATACGGTTGTATCTTTCCCATATCCTCTTCAGAACCATCAGTCTGTACGACTCTTTTGTTTCTAGCTTTGCCAAAAATTATATGATGTTGCTTATCCTATCTCGCTGGTTATGAAGTATGCCTCCTCATATGGTTTATATGACGAACCATATTGGAATAGAGATCTCACGGGTATGGACAGAAGTTCGTAGAGGTGAAGAGCCTCTAAGAATTTTTTAGCAAAGGGTTCAACATCAATGTAGCACAAAGTAGAATCTTCTTTATTCATGAAATATAAAATTTCTTCATCTTCCCCATAGTCGGCAGAATCTTCAGCCTTGACATGAGGCTTAGCAAGATTGATGACTTGGGGTTGATTCACTGATGCTGATGGCTTGTTATGACGAAGGTCGATAACAAGTGGTTCATTCTCCATTGTTGGTTGTTCATTACATCGAAGGTTGATGACCAATGGAGATAACTTGTGCAGGTCGATGCCGGGAGGCTTTGAAAGAGTTGGACAAGTAGTACGTCCTTTGACTCTGATTATCAGAGGCTCTTCTTTTGGAGTATTTTTAGCTTCATCACTAGCTTGATTAGCTTCATCTTTCATATACTCAGGTGTATAGAGTACAGAGTCAGCGAAATAGGCTTCGACATCTTTGAAAGGGTTGAGGTCTGCTACCTCTATTTTGACCTCTCCTCTACTATTCATATACTTGAAACATTGATGTAGGGTGAAGGGTACAATTTTATGCTCGTGTATGATATGTCACAGTCAATCACATAGAATGTGACTTCAGTACGTAGATCACCTATCTGAATTTTTAGGCGTATCTTTTCTAGTGGTTTACTTCTTCTAGTATTGAAGCCTAGAATAGTACTGGTAGTAGACAGGTTGTGCATCGGTATCTTCAATCCTCTCAGTAGAATTTTAGGAATGATACTTAGTGAAGAACCAGGGTCGATGTGGATCCAATTTACCTTAATAGATCCAATTTAACCGGTATAATACAGAGGCTTGTCATGTTGATTATCTTTGAGTATGTAAACCCCCTGATTTTTAAGAAATTTTTAATTTGGATTTTTATAATTTTTCTGGAATTTTCTGTAATTAAAACCTAGGTATTTTGAAACTAAATGATTTTTAATTACTGTTAATTAATATTAAAATATTATGAAAATAATATTTTCTAGTGTAAAATGAAAAACTAGACATAGGATAATTTTCTGGGAATTTATTGGACCCCAGAAGCATTTTTAAAGCCCTAGAAACTAATGTACATTTAAACCGAATTAAACCCTAAACTGAACCCGGTTTATTTCAAATAAACCAAACCAAACCAAACCGCTCCAAAACCAAACCGAACCGAACCAATCCAGCCCTTAACGGGTCGGGTCGGATCCGAAGTGAACCCGACCGGGACCCGAAACCCTAACCGAAACCCTAATCCTAAACCTAACCGGAAACACTGTTCCGGCCCCCCTTTAAATTGCCTTGAACTCCTCGCTCTGTCGGAAACCCTATCTCTCTCCTCTCTCCGCCGCCCGCAGCTCTGCCCCGGTCACCCCCGGCTGCCCTAGCCTGAAGCCTAACCCTCGTCTCCCTCAGCCCTCGACCCGCTCGTCGTCCTCCGCCCGTCCCTGACCCGCAACACCCCCATCTCGCCATCTCCCTCTCCGCCGCTGCACCGAGCACCTCGTCGACCTCCACCCGGAGTCGTCTTCCTCCCCCTACCTGATGCTCACCACCACCCAACTCAGCAGCCACCCCCGTTCTCCTTCTCCTCCTCCCTTCTCAGCCCTTCCCTGACCGGAGCCCGACCCCGGAGCAACCGTGCTGGACCGGAGCCCGCAGCCCCAGCCCCAACCTCGTCGAACCCCGCGGCACGTCAACCTCGCCGCCTCTGCCCCTGCGTAACCCTAGCTCCGACACAGCGGACACGGACACAGCAGAATCCGGACACAGTTGTTCGTGTCGCCTCCCGGACACGAAGAAACCTCGTTCCACAGAGCCCTGTTCAGGTAACCCATTCTCTCTCCTTGTTGACCCATTTTTGGTCCCGTCAGTTGTGACGCGTAGGCTGTGTGACCCCCTCGATGCCCGTGCAACCCGCTCGGTACGTCGCGTCCTGTGGCGATCGCGAACCGCGATCCAAAAACAGGAAAACCAATGCCCTGTTTTACCCCAGAACTGAGTGCGCCCCGCCAAACGGGACGACTTAGTCACATGCGGTCATCACCGAAACATGCGCGCCATTGATACGGATGTGCTGGATTTCGTAGAAGTTGATTTGGATGTGCGTGCACACCAGAATCAACGCGTATCCGCCGACGACACCCCTTATCCGCCTGTTCTGGAATACATCGTAACTTTGTGTACACACATCGGATCGAAACAAAACTTGTGCCAACAGACTCGTAGCAATACGCTGGTCCTGTGACCCAAGTTTGGTTCGATTCTGAGAACGTTGACAAAATCGCGTATCGTGGGCCCCGCGGCTCCACTTGACGGGCGATTTTGTGATCGGCTCATCGGAATCCAATTCTGGAAGTTTCGTTGGGTTCGTATCATCGTTCTGGACTTATTGACACTAAGTTTGACAAATTTGGAGACCTTTAATCCTGACACATTTTCGGTGCAAAGCGGCCCACATGTGGACCCCGCTTTGACCAGAAACTGTCATTTTTGCTCCTGTATCCAAATTGGACTCAAGGACAGGCGTTTCTAGCTATTTGATATTTTCTGAATCTGATGGTGATGTTTATTTTAGAAACTGGAGTAGTACCTACAATTCCCGCTGAGGTCAGAGCTACAGTTGGAGCCAGAACCTCATGCAAGTGTACCTTGCCAACATTGCAGTTCTTGTTACATATTTTCTTAATTTATATATTATTGTACATGCTTGAACTAGGACCGTGTGACTTTACTTAGCGTCTGATTAATAGTCGGGTGCCAACACCGTACGCGGAGTTGTGTAACGTCACCTAGAGATGGATGTCGTGACCCTTTACATTCTCGTACTTGCCATATCAAGTACATTATACCCTGGACACTTGACACTATTCATGAGACGGAATCTTCCTAAGATATTCATGGTGATTCTGCATAGGATACAGGTTTATGACATATACATTATACATGCTTAGATTTCATTATGACTGGTTGCATTAGATATGATCTTGCGTGTCATGGACATGAGACGTGTGATTACATTGGGTAGGGAGAGATTTACCATACAAAAGGCTGATTATATATATATAATATTTTAATGGAAGTACCTTAGACTCTGGTGTAGAAGCATGAAAAATACGCCAGATGGCTATACGCAGCTTATTGGTGCAGGGCAGCGTAAAGAGATGACCTCAGAGCCATCAAGCATGCAAATCAAGAGTTTTTTCCGCTGAGCACAAAGTGAAAATATTAAAGCTCAAAATACCATCCGCGTAAGTGCAGTATGTCCAGGCTGCTTCAGCGTAAGACAGGTTGCTTCATCGCCATATGGCGTAAAACACATTCGCTTTCAAATGCAGCATTAAAGCGTACGAGGAACGCTTCGTGTTCTCCAAAGTGAACCTGTCATGTCCTGCAAATGAACCTGACGTCTGGACTTCTGACAAAGGGATACTGCTCGACTACCCAGGCGACGGCTATAATGATGGCACGACACTGCAACCTAGGCTGTCGTTTACTGCCTTTCCCTTTGCGTAAACCGCTTTTTCGCGTACAGAGGACTACGCCGCCTAGTTTTACACAGGCAGATGTGAGCTGTTTACGCTCTGCGGAAGACAAACCGACTGCCATGATGAAAGCTACACTTCTTACAAGGCTCGAGGCACGCCTCTGCATTTAATGCACAGAGCGGCGACAGTTTTTCGAGGCACGTCTCTGCGTTTGATGCACAGAAGGGCTGCAGACCTTCAAAACACGCCTCTGCATTTAATTCGCAGGATAATGGCGGATCTCTGCATTTAATGCGGGGGATTTGATTTAATGTCACCGAACCGTCGTTTAGTGACATCTCCATTCGCGTAAACTACTCATGCGCATACAAAGAAATACACTGCCTAGTTCTACAAAGGCAGACGTGAGCTTCTTTCGCTCCGCGGAGGACAAACAGCCTGCCACGTCAGCAGCTACTCTTGGTACAGGATTCGAGACGCGTATCTACATTTAATGCGCAGAATGATGGCAAATCTTAAAGACAAACATCTGTATTTAATGCGCAGAATAATGGCAAATCTTAAAGACAAACATCTGTATTTAATGCACAGGATGGTGGCAGATCTCGGCATTTAATGCAAGAGATTTGATTATATCTTCTGCGCCTACTCGGCTAAGACGTCCACATCAGTACTCTGGCACCTTACGCAGTGGCTTCTACGCCTATTCAGCTTCTGTGCTCACTCGGCTTCTACGCCCATTCAGCTTCTGTGCTCACTCGGCTTCTACGCCCATTCGGCCTCTATGACCATTCGGCCTCTATGACCACTCGGCTTCTACGCCTACCCGGCTTCTATGCCTACTTGGCTTCTATGCCATGGTGACAGACATTGGCTTCTATGCCAACCTCTTCTACACGAGGGATACCTACCTACGTGGCTTTTACGCCGTGATCTTTGTAGCAGTTATACGCGTTTTGTCTCTTAGTTGGACCCGCGTCACACGTTCATTCAAAAGATCATCTATACGCAGGCATTGGTTACTTTAACCGTTGTGTAAAAGGGTGCTGTGCTGTCCACTCCTCGGTTTTTATACTGACTGAGTGGTCACTGTCACTAAAACTCTATAAATAGAGACCTCTATCAACAGAGGAAAAGGTCAAAAAATTGATCAAAGGTCAAACTTTTAAAAGGAAGATCGAACAAGGGAGAGGTCGAAGAGTCTTGGAGAGAGAGGAATCCGGAGCTCAGGCAAAGATTAGGGATCGACGACTTTGGCATCGTGCATCCACCCTCTTTTTGCAACCTTCGAAGCTGCTTCCCGTCTTCTACGGCACTTCATCATCATCGTGTGGTCTAAGGGCTAAAGTTATCGACTGCAGATCAGACACCTATAGCAATATTTACCCAGATTAAATAAATTGTACTCCGACATCCTCGTATAGGATTAAATTGTGCAAGTTTGTTTGTAAACCAAAGAAAACGGGTTTCGTATAAACCCCCACTTGAATACATTTCATTCTTTCCTTTTTTACCACAAATAAGATGGCGACTCTGCTGGGGACGTCTTTCTCTTATGATGAGAAAGTAATTGCTCAACACGATACGGTATCTGTAGGAACCGTGAAGAAGACACTGGTCGTCCAATTCGACCAGTCTGCCTACGAAGACATGCTTCGAACCGGGGGTAGCTCTCACCCTCTCTCCGTCCAAAACAATAGGAAGCTGCGCAAGGTCTGGATGCCCAAGACATCCTCTACCATTCCTGTGGACTCTCCGATCTCTCCGATCTCTCCGACCAATGAGGTTGTAGCATTGCTCCCTTCGTGCCCTATACGTAAAATTCAGTCGCCTGTCTCTGACAGGGCCGACAAAACTTCTGGCAAGGCCTTAGCGCTAACCCAGGAGTATACTCCACGCCTTGCGCGTAAAATTCAGTCGCCTGTCTCTGACAGGGCCGACAAAACTTCTGGAAATGGCTTAACGCTAGTCCTGAAGTCCACTCCGCGCCCTGCGCGTAAAATGCAGTCTCCCGTCACTGGCGAAATAGACAACATTTCTGATAAAGCCTTGGCGCCAAATCAGAAATTTCAAATGCATTCCACGCGTAAAACTTCATCTACCTTCCGCGGAAAAGCAGATGATCCCTGCAATCTACGCAAGGGAAAGCAAGCGGCGGACTACTCAACTTTTTGGCCTTTACGCCAGCGAGGGAACAATCTGCCTACCCTCCGGATTACGCGAGATACTGACGGCCAACTGAGGACCTCTTCAGCTTTATGCCAGTCTGAGCAAATCTCCAAATTACGCTAGATGAAGTCCCTCGGCGTAAAGCAATCTCAGGTTGCGGAAAGACACCCTCCTCGGGGATTATCCGCCACCTAGATGGCCAACCTGTTGTACACAGGTGGCACAGGGAAAATTATGCCCACTGATGGGAACAGAAAGAACAAGCCATCGTCTTCTTCTTCTGTGACTCCTCCTGACCTGCTCAAATATCTAATCCAGAAGCCAAAACGGTCGGTTTTCGACCGGTTGAGCTACCCTCTGTCTTTCCAGGAAGAAGAGCCCACGCATGCCCCTGTGAATATGGCTTCACACATACCTAAAGGAGGGTCGAGCTCAAGACGTCATCCCTCTTGGCATCCGAGCCAAAGGAGATTTAATGAGCTCCTCAGGAATGCTGAAGCTGGGGTGTTCCAAAACACTCGTGCAAGGTCGCGACAACCAGCTGCGTACTCTTCTGATTCCGACGCTGGGGGTCGCCAATCCCCCGAATCAGATGCTGAGAGTATAAAGTCAACCTTTACGGCGACCTATACTCATTCTTCAATGACACCCAGGGAGATGGGAGTTTATGCCGTTGAAGATGAACGCGAGGAAGCTTCGCCGTCAGGGAGCGCGGAATAACGCATCACTATACTGGAGACATCTCTGAAACAAATGCAATCCATGATGGAGAACATGCACCAGATGATGCTAACTCAGCACACAACTGCCATGGCTCAAGCATCGGTCCCGCCAACTCAGATACATGTGGGGGTGGACTTACCACCATCTAACCCGAGCCAAGAGCCTGCTCTAGATCAAGCGTCAGCGGTTCCTCCGCTTCCTCACTCGGAGAATATATTGCCTCCCGTTGGAGTCACGATACAACCAACTCCATACCACTCCGTAGTCCCGCTTCCGGCAGAAAATCCGATACAGGCAGTACGGGAGTTGAAAGCCCAGTTTGACGCCTTGAAGCACAAAGATCAGCTCAAGAAACTGGGAATCAACCAACCTTACCCAGCTATCTGGGAAGAGGTCCCTTTCCCTCCGAGGTACAAACCTCAGACTATGGCTCTGTTCGAGGGAAAAACATCACTAAGTCAGTACATAAACTATTTCAGTATGATGACGGTGTTGCTGCAAGGAAACGACGCCCTCCTCACTCGGGTGTTCAAAGGTTGTCTCTCGGGAGTAGCCTATCAGTTGTACCGTAGCTTGGCGGACAACTGCATTACTTCCTTCGAGGACTTCAAAGCTTTATTCTTCACGCGATTCTACGAGGGAGGAATGGACATGTCTATGTCCTCTCTCATCGAAGTCAAGCAAAGAGAAAAAGAGGACGTTCGCACCTTCATCGAACGTTTTTGTCAGGCCACCTTACAGATGCCTCCAGGAGTTCCAGACTCTGCGTTGGTAGACATTTGCAGGAAGAACCTCCTTCCCGTGGTCTCGGTGTTCACAGGACCATATCAGTTCCGTGATTGGCCCTCGTTCATCATCTCGGCCGTAGCCGCCGAAGACAACAGTCTCAAGGCGCGCGACAATGGCATCATGATCTCCGCCTCTGACAGAGGCAAGAAGTCATCTCCCAGCAACGACCATCCTCGTGGTCCCAAAGGGAAAGAAGCTCTGGCGATCAATACGTCCAGACAAAATATTACGGCAACCACGCAAACGAGACCAGGGACTTCCAGGCCCGTCGAAGTCTACTCTTTCGACGACGACGATATTCCAAGTATATTCGAGTGTCTCGTCAAAAGTGGCAAGATCACCCTTCCGGAACAGAGATGGCCCCAAGAAGTCGACAGTACTAATGACTCCAAATACTGCATCTTCCACAGATACGTACACCACCCGACAAAGGCGTGTTACATACTGAAAAGGAAGATCCAGGGGTTGATCGATGCTAAGGTCATCACTCTGCACAACACCGAGAAGACGGTCACGGCCAACATGATCTCTCTGCAGTTTGGCAATCTGCCTCCCCAAGAAGTCTCGGACGGTATCACACCCATTTCCCGGACCACGATGAACATCGTCAATCTCCCTCCAGCTAGGGGTCAAAATCATGACCTGGTACCCCTAACCACCCGGCGGGGCGAGATTATGTGGGTTCATCCCGATTTGGTGTCGGAGCTCGAGAAAGAGACTAATGCTACCAAGGCTAGGCCTAGAAAGAGCCCCAAAAGCAGACCATGCAATATGGTTGAGACTTCTTCGACATCAGACGAAGACGAGGTACTGGCTGTAACCCGCTCAGGGAAAGCTTACCTCAAGGACTCCGGAGCGAGTCAGGAAGATGCACCGGCTGACGCTTCAGCCACCAAGCCTTCGGAACCAGAGCCCGTCGTACCAGAGACCGGTCCTTCAAGACCAACTTCGGCGGACAAGGGGAAGCAAAAAGAAGTGCGCTTCGATAAACCTGTGAAAAACATTCCAAACAAAGGTTTAGAGAAGCCATACAACTTCGACATCCTGGCCCAACTGGCCAATACACCAGCCAGGCTGTCCATCTTCGAGCTACTCAGGCTCTCCCAAGACACTCGTCTAGCCCTGAGTGAAGCACTGATGCAGGCGGAGGCATACTTGACCCAGATCAAGTCTCCCGACGAAGAACCCGTGGCGTGTCCTCAATGCCACAGTGTGATGGAGGTGGTCCCAAATATCACTTTCACTCAAGACGACATGCTGTTAAAACATAACAGACATGACAGACCCCTCTATTACACTGGGTACGTCGGTTCCATGGAGGTCGATCGGATCCACATAGATCCGGGATCGTTGATCAGCATCATCCCTCACAGTCTGCTCAGACCGCTGAGGATTCCAACCAGTGAATTGGCTTACACCACCACTACAATCGTGGGTTTCAACGCCGGAAGAAGTAAGCCGTTGGGGAAAATTTGCCTGAGGATCCAGATTGGCAACCTCAGATCAGTGGCCACATGTTACGTCATCGATTCAGAGGTGTCCTACAATATTTTGCTGGGAAGACCATGGATCCACGACCACAACATCGTTCCTTCGACTCTACATCAATGCCTTAAGTATGTAGACGCCCAAGGAACAGTACAGACGGAGGTTGCTGACCTGAACCCGTTTAAAGGAGTATAATCCTACTACTCCGATGCCGTGTTATACTCTCAAGACCACACGGAAGACGTGTCAGCCCAAGCAGAGAAGGAATCCCACCGGGAGCCAGAAGAACCCTCTGCCATACTACCGCTGTCAATCAGAGTGAAAGGACGAACCACTCGTCCAAGAGCCATGGAGCCTATGGCTATCCACCTGAACAAGACTAGGTCAGGAAAAGGGGGTGATCCTCTAGTGATCACGTTGAACCAGAAGCCTCCACCCATGGTCATCAACCTTCGGCGCAACAGGCAGCCAACTGATGTAAATGCAACCAGGAATGGAGTTCCAGATGATAATAAACATCCTCTTTTCCAGTATGTCGATGCTCCGATTCCAAATCAGGAATCCTCTCCCCATGACGATATAGGACCTATAGCGCAAAAATTCTTGGAAGCTATGGATTCTTATCACCCGTACATATGGGAGGTAGCGTCATCATCTAATGTCGTCACAACATATGGACCACATGAGGATTCCATCTTCATTGTTCCGCCTACCAGCAGCAGTCAGCATCCAATAGTCTTCGGCCGCATGCGCAACGAGTCGACTATACGAGAAGATGTCTTCAACGACGATACTGGGAAAATGCAAGTTCACCGATACAGCCCGCAAGCGTTGAGGATCATGCAAAACATGGGCTACGACTTGAAGCGGAAGCCAGGCCTCAACTACGGAAGAGGCAGACGGATGCCGCTGCGCGGCGATCCCTACTATCAACGAACTCATTTCGGGTTAGGGTATGCCGCCTCCCTTGCAACTTCCAAGTCAAGCGAGGATGCCTGTTCCTCTTTTCAAGACGGCTCATCGCCCTCCGACTCATCTCATGCTCTCGAGCAAGCATTACCAGTAAATATGGTAGTGACGGATCCCTTCGAATCAGACGAATAAGAATCCGTGCCGTTTGAGAATGACTCTTGGGCTCAACAAATGGATACACAATGGGAGTTCCGCTTCGAGCAGAGAGAACCTTCCACTAAAGATGAAGTTATATAGGTTGATGTTGGGGGTGAACTTTCGCCAAAGCCGATATTTATCAGTAACAATCTTTCTCCAGCTGAAAGGAAAGAAGTTATTTAACTGATAAAAGAATATATCGACGTCTTTGCGTGGAATTATGGGGATATGCCCGAACTTGATCCAAAGGTGGCTACTCATAAACTCAATATACTGCCCGATTCAAAGCCTGTGAAGCAGCACCAACGCCGGTTTCGCCCGGATATGATGGACGCCATTGAAGCTGAAGTCAAGAAGTTGATTGCCTGCGGTTTCATCCGGGAGGAACAGCATCCCGATTGGGTCGCCAATGTTGTCCCAGTCATAAAGAAAAGTGGAAAAATACGTATCTGCATCGATTACCGAGATCTGAATGCAGCCTGCCCCAAGGATGAGTTCCCTCTTCCCATCACAGACATCATGATCGATAACACCTGCGGTTTTGAACGCATGTCTTTCATGGACGAATTCTCGGGATACAATCAGATCAGGATGCATCCTGAAGACGAGAAGCATACTGCTTTCCGGACACCACTGGGGGTATATTGCTATACGGTCATGCCCTTCGGATTGAAGAACGCCGGGGCGACATACCAATGGGCTATGAGTAACATATTCCACAAGCATTTACGCAAGACAGTGGAATGTTACGTAGACGATATAGCTGTCAAGAAGCACCTCAAAGATGATCACATCCAAGACTTGAGGACGGTATTCGAGTTAATGCGCCAACATCAACTCAAGATGAATCCTACAAAGTCCTTTCTGGGGGTATCTAGTGGCAAGTTTCTGGGATTTGTCATTACCGCCAAAGGCATTCAAGTGGACCTTGATAAAGTCCAGGCCATCGTAGAAATGCGACCGCCCCGTAATCTGAGGGAACTCTGGGGATTTCAAGGCCGTCTAGCTTATATCCGGAGATTCATATCCAACCTCTCGGGGAGGTGTCAGCCCTTTTCTCATCTCATGAAGAAAGGAGTATCCTTCGTATGGGACGAAACCTGTCAGCAAGCGTTCGGAGATATCAAGCGCTACCTCACTAATCCACCAGTTCTGGTGCCTCCCGTCATGGGAAGACCATTCTTGCTGTACGTTCGAGCGATGGATCATTCACTGGGAGCTCTTCTTGTACAGAAGAACAATATGGGTCATGAACAGGCTATCTACTACCTCAGTAGGATGATGGTCGGAGCCGAACACCGGTACAACCCAGTGGAGAAAGAATGCTTGGCTCTAATGTTCGCTATCCAGAAGACGCGACACTATGTCACGGGCCAGACGATTCATATCATCTCCAGGATTAACCCTCTTCGAGTACTGATGAGCAAGCCAAGTGCTCTTAATTCCCGACTCGCGACTTGGGCGATGTTGTTAACACCATATGACATGGTGTACGTCCCTCAGAAGTCCATCAAAGGCCAAGCATTGGCCGACTTTCTAGCTGCTCATCCGATCCCAGAGACCTCCAAGCTATACGAGGACATCCCTGATGAAGTCGCAGAATATAATTCCACGATGGAAAGTGACGCATGGCAACTGTTCTTCGATGGTGCCTCCAGAACTGGTCCCAGAGGAAACGTAGTTTCAGGGGTAGGAATTGTCCTGGTTACCCCCGACAAACTCATCATCTACCGAGCATACTCTCTTAGCGACCCTGTTCCAACAATGTGGCAGAGTACAACGCTCTGCTAATCGGCCTCCAAGTCGCTAAAGAATTGGGCATCGAATCTCTGGAAGCTTTCGGTGATTCTCTGTTGATCGTCAATCAAGTCAGGGGAATATATGAAGTCTGGAATCCAGACCTCATCCCCTATCACCAAGCAGCAGTCGAGATAGACATAACATTCAAAGGATTCTTCCTAGAGCATGTACCTCGATCTCAGAATCTGGAAGCTGATGCCCTGGCCAGTCTAGCTGCAGATTTAGCTACTCCTATAAGAAGGCAGAATTCGGTAATCCTTCTTAATAGAGATTTATTCTGTGTAGAGAACAATTTTCACACAGAACGCAGCTACGCTGTGAACACCGATCCTCCCAGGAGGGACTGGAAAAGTCCCTTCATAGATTTCGTGGCATACGGAATCTTGCCGGAGGACACCAAAGAAGCAGTATCCGTCAAAAGACGATGATTCCGCTTCTAGTTCGATGCGTCCTCACAATGCCTATATCGCCGGACCTACGACGGACTGCTATTGAGATGTCTCTCTAACGACGAAGCACAGCAGATTATCCGTGAAGCTCACGACGGCGTATGCAGAGCGCATCAACCCGGTCCTAAGCTACAAGATCGTATCAGGAGAATGGGCTATTACTGGCCCACTATGATCGCAGACGCAATCAAATATGCAAGACAATACAGAGCCTGTCAGTTTCATGCAGACTTCATACATCAACCGTCTGAACATCTACATCCTACGGTCGCATCCTGGCCTTTCGAAGCATGGGGTATGGATATCATTGGTCCTATTCACCCGTCTTCTTTCAGAGGTCACCGGTTCATACTGACCATCACGGATTACTTCTCCAAATGGGCAGAGGCGGTCCCTCTTGCTGAGGTGAAGGCGTCTAATGTGATCAGCTTCATCAAGCATCACGTTATTTATCGCTTTGGGATTCCCCGAAGGATAATCCACGACAATGGGCCTCAGTTCATCAGCCAAGCGTTTCATCAATTTTGCGATAAAAATCGGATACATAATATTGTCTCTACGGCATATTATCCAGTTGCTAATGGTTTGGCGGAAGCTTTCAACAAAACCATTATCAAACTCTTGAAGAAGTTCGTCTCTTCAAACATGAGAGATTGGAATGAGAAGCTGGGCGCATGCCTCTGGGCATACCGCACGACGGTACGAACACCGACAGGTTGTACCCCATTCTCACTGGTCTACGGGAGCGAAGCAGTTCTCCCCATTGAAATCCAGATACCGTCACTCAGAATAGCCGTGACTAATGAGCTGACTCAAGAAAAGAATAACCTTTTAAGGCTTCAAGAGCTAGAAGGATTAGACGAGAAATGCCTCCAAGCTCAACAGCGCATCGCGCTCTACCAAGCACGCATTTACAGAGCTTTCAATCATAAAGCAAAGGAAAGAGTGTTCAAAGTCGGTGAGCTAGTTTTAGCCGTAAGAAGGCCGATGATTCTTACTCACAGGAGTAAGGGCAAATTCCAGCCCAAATGGGAAGGCCCTTATGTGATCGAGATAACGTTCTCAAACGGCGCTTACAGGTTATCCCAGCCTAACGAAGACCTGTTAATGGTTCCTATAAACGGTAAATTCCTAAAAAGGTACTATGCTTAATCTCCCCTGCTCAAGTGGAATATAGCGAAAACCTCAATTCTGACAAAACTACTTCCAAAACGAAACTAGTTGGGTCATATTCTATCATGTCCATATAACCTCTGAATAGATATGTTCGACTAATTTGGAAATGCAATACCTATCACATCCATATTACCTCTGATAGTGTCTTGTCTACAAACTTTAGTCAAAGCATATTCTATCATGTCCGTATGACCTATGAATAGATATGTCCTACCAAAGCATATTCTATCATGTCCGTATGACCTATGAATAGATATATTCCATCAAAGCATATTCTATCATGTCCGTATGACCTATGAATAGATATGTCCTACCAAAGCATATTCTATCATGTCCGTATGACTTCTGAATAGATATGTCCTGCTAAAGTTTACCGAGAGTGTATCACGTCCATATTACCTCTGATATAACTTTCACCCAAACCTGTCATTTACATTCCGAAATGATGGGTCCACAAAGTCAGAAAAGAGTCGCTTTATTTATTTTCAAAAAGAGCAGAATTATACTGGAAAGCAAAAAGAAGGAAGGGTACATCATTGTGGGGGAGCGGTCAGATCGCGAATCAACTGCATCAGTGCAGCTATCCTCTCATTTCTGGAAACCAAGGCATCAGCACGAGCCCGCTCCAGCCGTGCCTCGTGGTTGCTCATAAAGGACAGTTCGGCCCTTGCCCGAAGAGAACCCGCGCGGGCAGCTTCTGCACGCTCCAAATCCCGTCGCACTGTGCTTAGTCGACCAGTCGCTACATCTAGACCTGCCAACGACTGGGAAGCCCACTCCTCCGCCTGAACGAGTTTTTCTCTCAACTTACGGGCCCTCACTACATTCCCTTCATGCTCGGATTGGCACTTTGTTTGAAGAGCAAGAGCCTCCTCCACGACAGCTTTTCTTTTATCCATCTCCAGCTGATGTGTTTTGATGGATTTATCTAGGCTCTCCAGCTGTTTAGTAAACCGTGCTGTCATGAAGTCGTATCTGGTCTGGACCTCAGCTTCGATGCTGCCCCGAGTCAGCTGCAAGTATTCGTTAATAGGTTGCTCCAAACCATTAACCATCGCCTCCAGGGCATCAGCTACCCCAGATTCGTCGAATTCCCTGACCGCCCCGATCGAAAACTGAGAAGCCTTCTTCAGACGCCCGAAGTCTAGATTCTTCGCCAACACCATTGATATCAGCGTTTTCAAGCTGTCGTAGAAGATGCTGGTATATTGATCAGTCAGCGCAGCCAGATCCGATTGGACGCCAGGAGTGGCCGCAATATTGGCGAGTCCCCCTCCAGGAGTGATTGCAGACGATGTGGCCACGGCCGTCGCCTCAACAGGTGGTGCGACCAAAGGAGATGCGACAACGATAGTCGAAGTCATCGACATACTCGCAGGAGGCGATGTCACAATGACGGGCTCGTCCTCCTCTTGAGATGTCGAAACTACTCTGGGCGAGCCGGCACCCGAAGATATTTCCTCCTCGAAGCCGGGCGCCTCCATGTCACCGCCAGAAGCCGAAGCCGAGCCAAAAAGTGCTTCAGCGCTCTCCTCCCCCTCTGCCCCTGAAAAGCAGACGAAAAAGTTAATAATCGACACGATGTTAATTTCTCTAAAAAAGAGGGGCGTAAAGACGACATTTACCCCCGGCCGACGGCATATATGTCGCATCTGCGGCCTGTACAGCTAAACCACTTCTTAATGATGCTAGACAAGCTGTCATACCTGGAGAAAGGGGTCTGCTAACCGACACTGGCAAGTAGTCTTCCAAGTCCTCCTCAAATTCCAACCGAGGCTCATCGGCTAGAGTCTCGCCAGGTGCGCTCGCAGGCACAAAAGGGGTCTCTCCCTATGCTGATCCGGATAAAGGTATATGAAATCTTATACTCAGCCCCGGAGGCGACTTCGTTCCACTACCTGAAGCAGTAGCAGCGATAGCAGCCTCAAGCGGAAGTTCTCCGGCACCGCCAGTCGAAACTGAGGGTCCCTCTCTAAAAGGCGAAGAACCTCCAACCAAAGAGACATCCCCAACAGGGGAGACAACAGGTTCCTCTCTAGGAGCCTCAATACCAGGAATCCGGAGAGGACGATAAACCATCTTCTTCCTCCTCTTGCGAGGGGAAGTCTGCTTCAGAGCGGGAGCCCTTCGCTTCCCAGAGACTACCAAAGCCCCTGCAGGAGGAGGTACCTCACACCTCGGCACCGACACAAGAGGCTCATCCGGAGTAACGGACCCCTCACCCTCGTTAGAAGAAACCGAGGGGACTTCGACTCTTCTCCCAGGCTTGGGGGAGGGCACCCTAAAACTTCCACGCATGTCAAAATCACGATGGAAGGTGTTGATCGCCACATAGAACTAGGCATACGAGTGGAGGATGCGCAGCTCCGTGGAGAGTGTAGTGACCGGCACGATAAAGTTTGCTCCAGTGCAACCCATGATAAAATATCGTCATCCTCTGGCTCCATCAATGAGTCTGCCCCTGGACCTGAAGCTGGTGACGGCATTGCCCACGTGCAACTGATCGTACCCAAATTGCCGGCCAAACCGACTGGGCAAGTAGGGCTCGAAGAAGCAATGATCTTCGCTTCTGTACAGCAAATGGGAGGGTCTAATGCAGACCAACCAATTAAAAGCTTCCGAAGAAAGATTGGTCTTCTCTCCGCCTGAATCCTCAAGCCCAATCCCCGATTGATTGCGATGCACAGAGGGGACGATACAGAGGAGCTTCCAGCAGTGACTGAGGTTCAGCACCAACCGACAGTCTAAAACTGTGTTCACGGTCCAGGGAGAGTCCTTGTAGTTCAGCAGGAAACTACCCCCCAAGCTACTACCAGAGCCGGGAGACATCACCCGGGGGTTGTGGAGAATTAACCATCCCATCAAATACAGATATGGTAATTCTACCCTGGGAAAATCGTGCCGAGTTTCATCGGCAAGCAGCCCATCGGTCATGGCTCTCAGGCTAGCCTGTATACGGCACACCATGGCAGGGAGCAAGCCCAGTCTTGCCCCGAAAACCAGACGCACTGCAGGCCATAGGGTGTTCCGGTGAATGCGGTCCGCAGAAGCAATGCCAGGCACTACTACTTTACGCAGCCATATGGAGAGGAAACCAGCCAATCGGGCTTCCTTAGACAAAGGCCTGCGGCAACGACTCAAGTAAATGTAGGCCTTAGTGCCTTCAGGATACTTTCCTACCCCGTCATGTTGAATCTGATCTGGAGCCTTAGCATCTTCCATAAGATCCTCGACGACCTGGGCACTGAGCACGCTCAAACAGTTCACGGGCTTATCCTTACCCCCCGAGACTTTCTCCGGCTTGGCGGCCCTGGCCCGGTGGAAGAAGAGGTATGACATCCACTTAGTAGTGTGAGCCAAATCAGAAGGCTCATTATAAAAAGCATTGCACGTAAAGTAGTGGCACATCAGCTCCTGATACACTTCCACCACCCGAGGGTCCGAGTCCCCCAACTCCCGGTTGGTAGGAACATACTCTTCATATGGGGTATCCCCCATCGGCAGTCGTGAGATCACTGCCATCTCATGGAGGGCCAATCCCAACTCCCCCAGTGGAGTGGCGAAAGTCCCGGTGAGCAAAATATATCACTCCATCAGTGCCAGAAACAGGTTAGGGTTGGGAGGCAACCCAATACTGGTCGCACTCACAGCAACATACAGTCCAATGTCCTCCAGCTCTCTCCGAAAATGCTTCAAGGCCCAGTCAACTAAGCAAGCCCATCGGAGGTTTGTTGGGGTGATCCACCCATTGCACCGAGGATTCACCTTGGGGTATACCCCCCCTCGCCCCATGAAATCGTTGCAAAAAGTCGACAATTGGACCGGCTGGATCACTAAACTGTCTTCGCTCGGGACACTGCCCGGGCACAGTCCCCTGAAAGTCGTCACAAGGCCGGAAGGGCGGGTGACAAACGACCCCCGGGCAGCTCCTTTCAGATGAAAGATCTTCTCCGGCTTGCCGTGAAGATCGGGGGTCAGCGTCCATGACATCCTCCTGGGGTGTGTAGCATGGAAGAAAGCCGAGATGGGATAATTTCTCGGCATCGTTGGCAGATACAAAACCAAGCTCCCGGCGGGGAAAACCCAGGGTTCTCTCTTGGGCTTCGTCTGGGACTGTTTGTCAATCATGTCCCCAAAGAAAAAAGCCGGCTTTATGTACTGGTCCCCGTCTATGTACATCAGGGGCTCTCCGTTAATCATGTTCAGCAGCGTCCGCTCGCCCTGAGCCGATATCAAAATCTCCCTTCCTTCAGGATACTGGGGCCCGAAGATAGGAAATGTCACGTGGGACAGATCCTCCAGATAGTTTGAGTGCAGCATCCCGGCAGCGGAACCCATCACCTCGGCCAGTGGGGACTCATGCAAGTTAACTGCAAAAGTGCAAGAAGGACACGTCATTACAAATCTTGCAACATAAAAACCAAGAAACGACAGTCTGTGCTTTACGCCAAGACTGTACAAATTTGGTCATTTTACGCCGAAAGTCTCATCCAGGAGCATAATTGGCGGTATACAGTCCGTGCTTTACGCCAGACTGCCAAAATTCTAGTCATTACGTCGGAGGTTCCATCCGCAAAGCGTAAAGCTAAAATTTTATACTATACACCAAGTTTTCGGCAGCCAGAGCTTTTACGCTCAAAACCGGGAAAATATGGAGCTTTTACGCTGGCACATTAGAAATGTGGGCGTAAAAGATGAAAACGTCTCCGTGCATCATCTTCCTCGAGGAGACTAGTAGCACAGAAGACGACCTAGCGCGGTCACGTTCAACGTGTGCGAAGGATTTTTTGTTGTTCTTTGTCATTCCGAAGGCTCTACCTCTAAGGCCGGGAGCGCTGCTCGTCGGCAGGATACTTCGCTCAGAACGAAGTTCACCTTGCCCGACCGAAGACTCTCTCGCTGGGGCAGAAGAACGAGAAGAAGAACCTATACTCTTTCCCTTAGTGGAGGGGATTTGTTTCGACGCCATTTCTGAAGACTCGGAGTGCTCGGAGGAGGAACGAAGAAAAAACTCGAACAGTCGAAGGCTTTCTTTCGCAGAAGACGGATGAAAAGTTTTTTTCTCTCAAAAGCTTGGAATATATATAGAGTTCAGATCGACTCCTCGAATCCTCGGACGGAATCCTCGAAACCCTAACCAAATCCCGCAATTAATATTTGGTTATGATTGGGTACTACGTCAGCCCACTACTCTCGAAAGGCGGACAGTCAGCAAATTCGAAAAGATTTCGTACAAAGCAGATTCGTGATTTTTTCGCTAAGGAGCTTTCTACGCTCGACAGCTACAGATCTACGATTTTACGCTCGCAAGCTATAAGTCTATGGTTTTACGCCCGGATGCCTTTGTGCTCGGTAGCTTTTACGCTCGAGAGGCTACAAACCTACGACTTCACGCTCAGTAGATACAAATCTATGGTCTCCCGCTCGGTGGCGTTTAGTTTACGCTCGGAGGCGACAGATCCACGACCTTACGCTCAGAATATTTCTTTTTCACAGGCTACAAATCTACAGTTCTACGCCAAGGAGCTTTCTACGCTCGACAACTACAGATCTACGATTTTACGCTCGCAAGCTATAAGTCTATAGTTTTACGCCCGGATGCCTTTGTGCTCGGTAGCTTTTACGCTCGAGAGGCTATAAACCTACGACTTCACGCTCAGAAGCTACAAATCTATGATTTCACGCTCGGTGGCTTTCTACGCTCAATAGGCTACGAACTCAGGATTTTCAGCTCATCTACACTACGGATCTCTGACTTTCCGCATATCCGAACAGTTCTCGAGGCGGTCGATTACAGGAGTTCACACAGAAGATACTCCTTCTTGACCTCAAAATATCCCAAGTACCCGAAGCATGCAAGAGTTCAACATTGAAAATCACTCTTCTTCGTGGGTCGATTCGAAGTTCATCCAGAATCCAGCCTGAATATTTCATCTACGGCTCAAGATGGCCGACTCTGTCCGACAGCCATTTCTCGCCCTATTCCAAGGGATTTTTCTCAAGAAGTCATTCTTGAAGATGAACTCTGAACAAGAATTCTGTTTACACAGAAGTGAAAACGACAGTTCAAAAATCTACGCGGTTCCTCATTACAGCAGAATGGTTCGAAGGCTCGACTCAAATGCTAAAACTGCTTTCTGCGCATCACTAGCTATGCGTAAAAGACAGATCGGGACCTAATACTCTTTCTAAACGGAGTCAGCGTAAAGAATTAGACGTGTCGAAGCTACACATATTCAGACTTTACAGCAACATATGGCAAGACGATCAAATGCAGAAAAGAAAGACGATTTTATTAAAAGATTAAAATCACAATTATATATGAGGGAAATCCTGTCTACAAGGGGTTTTCTTTATCTTCGTGATTACATATGAGGGAAATCCCGTCTACAGAGGGCTTCCCCATCGTCGACTGAAGATCGCACCCAGAATCCGTTCTGACAGATTCTCGCATTGGTAAAGATCTTCCTCTTCTTCCAAGACGGTTCGTCGACATCCACAGTCGATGAACAAGAAAAAGATCAATGGCGGGAGGATACAGGACTGGGAATGCACAAATGATGCAGATCCCATGCTCCGTATGCCATGACAGATTGAGTTGAGATATTTCACTCAACTCGATCCCGGACAGAGCTAGTCTATCTGCTCTCGTCCCCGGAGGTAACGGGAGAAGGCGCCACTTGCAAGCTGTCTGTTCAAATACGACCCTTCCTCTCTCTCCGGAAGAACCGCCATACAAAGTTGCTGATTATCCCGAGCAAGGGAGTCTAAGATATCCTTCCATGATCCATCGTTGCAGATGACACTTGCTCGAAGATGCCATCTTTTTTGGCTCCCTATATGCTGGAAGAACATGGTCTTCTTCTTCCTTAGATCGACCCGACGAACTCCGGCGATCATCTCTGTGTGGTGAAGGAAACGTGGGAAGAACAGGTTAACTCCTCAGCCCTTTTATAGGCGAGAGAGGTCACACCTATTCCCAATAAATCCGCCATAAAGACTGGCCTGAAAGAACGTGTCAAACTTGACCGTTTCGGGCTCCATTCAGAAACGTTTCGAGTTACAAGGAACGGTTCATGCTTTATTCAAAGCGTTTCAAATTCCGAGGAATTTGAAAGCTTTGAAGGGGGTCTTGTAGAAGCATGAAAAATACGCCAGATGGCTATACGCAGCTTATTGGTGCAGGGCAGCGTAAAGAGATGACCTCAGAGCCATCAAGCATGCAAATCAAGAGTTTTTTCCGCTGAGCACAAAGTGAAAATATTAAAGCTCAAAATACCATCCGCGTAAGTGCAGTATGTCCAGGCTGCTTCAGCGTAAGACATGTTGCTTCATCGCCATATGGCGTAAAACACATCCGCTTTCAAATGCAGCATTAAAGCGTACGAGGAACGCTTCGTGTTCTCCAAAGTGAACCTGTCATGTCCTGCAAATAAACCTGACATCTGGACTTCTGACAAAGGGATACTACTCGACTACCCAGGCGACGGCTATAATGATGGCACGATACTGCAACCCAGGATGTCGTTTACTGCCTTTTCCTTTGCGTAAACCGCTTTTTCGCGTACAGAGGACTACGCCGCCTAGTTTTACACAGGCGGATGTGAGCTGTTTACGCTCCGCGGAAGACAAACCGCCTGTCACGACGAAAGCTGCACTTCTTACAGGGCTCGAGGCACGCCTCTACATTTAATGCACAGAGCGGTGACAGTTTCTCGAGGCACGCCTCTGCATTTAATGTACAGAGCGGTGACAGTTTCTCGGGGCACGTCTCTGCGTTTGATGCACAGAAGGGCTGCAGACCTTCAAAACATGCCTCTGTATTTAATACGCAGGATAATGGCGGATCTCTGCATTTAATGCGGGAGATTTGATTTAATGTCACCGAACCGTCGTTTAGTGACATCCCCTTCGCGTAAACTACTCCTGCGCATACAAGGAAATACACTGCCTAGTTCTACACAGGCAGACGTGAGCTTCTTATGCTCTACGGAGGACAAACAGCCTGCCACGTCAGCAGCTACTCTTCGCACAGGATTCGAGACGCGTATCTACATTTAATGTACAGAATAATGGCAAATATTAAAGACAAACATCTGCATTTAATGCACAGGATGGTGGCAGATCTCGGCATTTAATGCAAGGGATTTGATTATATCTTCTGCGCCTACTCGGCTAAGACGTCCACATCAGCGCTCTGGCACCTTACGCAGCGGCTTCTACGCCCATTCAGCTTCTGTGCTCACTCGACTTCTACGCCCATTCAGCTTCTGTGCTCACTCGACTTCTACGCCCATTCGGCCTCTATGACCATTCGGCCTCTATGACCACTCGGCTTCTACGCCTACCCGGCTTCTATGCCTACTTGGCTTCTATGCCATGGTGACAGACATTGGCTTCTACGCCAACCTCTTCTACACGAGGGATACCTACCTACGTGACTTTTACGCCATGATCTTCGTATCAGTTATACACATTTTGTCCCTTAGTTGGACCCGCGTCACACGCTCATTCAAAAGATCATCTATACGCAGGCATTGGTTACTTTAACCGTTGTGTAAAAGGGTACTGTGCTGTCCACTCCTCGGTTTTTACACTGACTGAGTGGTCACTGTCACTAAAACTATATAAATAGAGACCTCTATCAACAGAGGAAAAGGTCGAAAAATTGATCAAAGGTCAAACTTTTAAAAGGAAGATCGAACAAGGTAGAGGTCGAAGAGTCTTGGAGAGAGAGGAATCCGGAGCTCAGGCAAAGAGTAGGGATCGACGACTTTGGCATCATGCATCCACCCTCTTTTTGCAACCTTCGAAGCTGCTTCCCGTCTTCTACGGCACTTCTTCATCATCGTGTGCTCCAAGGGCTAAAGTGATCGACTGCAGATCAGACACCTATAGCAATATTTACCCAGATTAAATAAATTGTACTCCGATATCCTCGTATAGGATTAAATTGTGCAAGTTTGTTTGTAAACCAAAGAAAACGGATTTCGTATAAACCCCCACTTGAATACATTTCATTCTTTCATTTTTTACCACAAACATCTGGCAACAGAGCTTAGTTACCGTACTGGCCCTTCGAGAAATACTGCTATGGGTTTCTCCGACACTGATCCTGTAGTACTCTCAGCCCGAGTATGACTAAAACTCTCACTTGTATTTCACATAGCTGGTTACATATTTAACCTGTTTATTTTACTTACTATTGTACTGCATTTATTTGGGCTTGTATTATTTTGTACCTTGCTATGTTCCCTGAGGACCTGGATCCGGATTATGTCCCCAGGATTTGCAGACGAGATTTATCACAAGGTATACGGAGTAGGTGCATTATCAGGAGCAGGCACTGGAGCAGTACCAGGTCCAGTAGACGAGTGATCACCGAGGATATCCTCTGAGTATAGGCTTTATCCATACTCAGTATTTGCTGTGGTTATCTTTATTCTTGTATCTTGACAAATGTATCAGACTTATTATCAGGTTATTTCCCGAGTTTATGTTATATTGAGATTGATCTTGCGTTATGATTCTGATATTGTTGTATTTATTTCTGTGGATGAGATTAGTATATCTAGACCCATATTATTGTATTACAGCTTAAGTATGCCCCGATGGATCCATTAAATTGGGTTTTGTCCATCGGTGTGTGCTGCTGGCCATTGCCACGTGTCCAGTCCTTTGATATTTTGGGACTGGAGCGTGACATGGTTTTTGTGGTGGCCCATGCAGGTTTACGACTAAATTGTTCGGTTTCAACTTAGGGACCGAGCAAGCTTGCAATAAGAATATGATAAATTTTTGGATCTCATCCACTTGCTTGAATCGTTCTTGACATCTATATCAGATTCGAATTAATTTCTTGACTTATATCCTGTCTTGATTCCTGTGCGCCTCTTATTGTTTATTTTGGTTGTTACTCTAAAATTTTTACTATGTGATTGGTAATTAGAACTTGACAGTTTAAGTTATTGTTGTAGATTATGACCTAATGATTACCCCTTAGCTTTAAGTCACGTAATTAGTACCCCCACCTTGATACAAGTTAGATCCCTTACCCTTGACGGCCAGTAACTCTTCTATCCTCACTATCGACACTTGTTCTATAAGCACTAAGACTAAGACTTAAGACGACCATGACCTATGTAATATAGGAGGATACCCTAATAGGTACCAAGACCCCTTCTCGTAGACCTTAACAAGAGTTTCCACGGTATCCTTAAGACAATTTCAGTATTAGTTTATTGTTTTAAGTTGAGTAGTATGCCTCACAACATAGTACCACCTAGCCCTATTGACCCATTGATGAAGTGAACTAGGATGACACAACTTTAGACTTGCATAAGAAGATAGTGTTTATTCAGACTGTAGAATTTAGAGATCCTTGCCCTATTTGGTCGACTAGCGACATAGACAAGGAGGTTGTATGATGACTGTAGAGATTGTGTAGTCTTTTATTATTATTGCTTATTCTGTTTTATTTTTGTAAACTTGAATTAATTTGTACCTTCTTTCATCATCATCTAGCGTACTTATATTTTTGTACTACCTCGACTTATGCTGCTGTTACAGCCTAGTTTTGCAAGCTCATTCTTTTATCAAGCTTGTTCAAGACATATGTATTATTGGACGCGTACACTAATACATTTCAGAATCAGTGTATTAAGGTCTAGCTAACCTTAGTGCGCTTGATTCGCCCTTCGTAATACTACTTTACGTGGATTGAGATATATAGTGATTAGTAGACGAATATACTTGCCCTAGACATGTCTGACATATCGTATCGGTTACATAACTGTACTAATACGAGCATGCGAACAAGGGATTACCAAAAATAGGATTTCAATCCACAACTGCTTTGACAATTCCTATTTGAATTCTTTAAACGCCTTGATCCCGATACTTCTATTCTATTACCTCTCCATTGAACTCTTTATTATTGATCTCCGTCTTCCCTTATTTTGGAAAGACGAAACCACGTGCTTGGTATAAGTTCGATATATAGACAGTACAAGATATACCCCACAGGCCGGTCGCATTGTTTGATGACCCTTTTATAAATGATTAAGGGAATATCATAGGTGATATGTTTGGAGTTAAAGACTTGAGGATTCAATAACATGATTCAATAATTTGGGGCATAGCTTTCTTAGATGTATAGCCTTAGATGATAGATGGGTAAATTCTAAGTTGGGTAGAGACAACAATGCTCACTTGAGAGTAATTCTTGAGACTGTAGCCAAGTGAGATTTGATAGAGAGAACCCTACCCTATTTTAATTTCGAGGATGAAATTGTTTTAAGTTGGGTAGATTGTAAACTCCCTGATTTTTCAGGAATTTTTAATTTGGATTTTTACATTTTTTCTGGAATTTTCTGGAATTTTTCTGTAATTAAAACCTAGATATTTTGAAATTAAATGATTTTTAATTGCTATTAATTAATATTAAAATATTATGAAAATAATATTTTCTAGTGTAAAATAAAAAACTAGACATAGGGTAATTTTCCGGGAATTTATTGGACCCCAGAAGTATTTTTAAAGCCCTAGAAACTAATGTACATTTAAACCGAATTAAACCCTAAACTGAACCCGGTTTATTTCAAATAAACCAAACCAAACCGCTCCCAAACCAAACCAACCCAGCCCTTAACGGGTCGGGTCGAATCCGAAGTAAACCCGACCCGGACCCGAAACCCTAACCGAAACCCTAATCCTAAACCTAACCGGAAATACTGTTCCGGCCCCCCTTTAAATTGCCTCGAACTCCTCGCTCCGTCGGAAACCCTATCTCTCTCTTCTCTCCGCCGCCCGCAGCTCCGCCCCGGTCACCCCCGGCTGCCCTAGCCTGAACCCTAACCCTCGTCTCCCTCAGCCCTCGACCCGCTCGTCGTCCTCCGCCCATCCCTGACCCGCAGCACCCCCATCTCGCCATCTCCCTCTCCGCCGCTGCACCGAGCACCTCGTTGACCTCCACCCGCGCCGGAGTTGAACCGCCAGTCGCCGGCGTGGTCGACCTCGCCTCTTCGTCTTCCTACCCCTACCTGCTGCTCACCACCACCCAACTCAGCAGCCACCCCCGTTCTCCTTCTCCTCCTCATTTCTCAGCCCCTCCCTGACAGGAGCCCGACCCCGGAGCAACCGTGCTGGACCGGAGCCCGCACCCCCAGCCCCGACCTCGTCAACCCCCGCGGCAAATCAACCTTGCCGCCTCAGCCCCAGCGTAGCCCTAGATCCGACACAGCGGACATGGACACAGCAGAATCCGGACACAGTTATTCGTGTCACCTCCCGGACATGAAGAAACCTCGTTCCACGGAGCCCTGTTCTGGTAATCCGTTCTCTCTCCTCGTTGACCCATTTTCGGTCCCGTCAGTTATGACGCGTGGGCTGTGTGACCCCTCGATGCCGGTGCAACCCGCTCGGTGCGTCGCGTCCTGTGGCGATCGCGAACTACGATCCAAAAACAGGAAAACCAACGCCCTGTTTCACCCCGGAACTAAGTGCGCCCCGCAAAACGGGAAGACTTGGTCGAGTGCGGTCTTCACCGAAATGTGCGCGCCATTGATACGATCGTGCGAGATTTCGCAGAAGTTGATTTGGATGTGCGTGCACACCGGAATCAACGCGTATCCGCCGACAATGCCCCGTATCCGCCTGTTCTGGAATATGTCATAACTTTGTGTACACACGTCGGATCGAAACGAAACTTGCGCCAACGGACTCGTAGCAATACGCTGGTCCTGTGACTCAAGTTTGGTTCGATTCTGAGAACGTTGACAAAATTGCGTATCGTGGGCCCCACGGCTCTACTTGACGGGCGATTTTGTGATCGGCTCATCGGAATCCAATTCTGGAAGTTCCGTTGGGTTCGTATCATCGTTCTGGACTTGTTGACACTAAGTTTGAAGAATTTGGAAACCTTTAACCCTGACACGTTTTCGGTGCAAAGCGGCCCACATGTGGACCCCACTTTGACCAGAAACTATCATTTTTGCCCCTGTATCCAAATTGGACTCAAGGACAGGCATTTCTAGCTATTTTATATTTTCTGAATCTGATGATGATGTTTATTTTAGCAATCAGAGTAGTACCTGCAATTTCCGCTGAGGTCAGAGCTACAGTTGGAGCTAGAACCCCAGACAAGTGTACCTTGCCAACATTGTAGTTCTTGTTACATATTTTCTTGATTTATATATTATTGTACATGCTTGACCTAGGACCGTGTGACTTTACTTAGCGTCCGATTAATATACGCGGAGTTGTGTAACGTCACCTAGAGATGGATGTCGTGACCCTTTACATTCTCGTACTTGCCATATCAAGTACATTATACCCAGGACACTTGACACTATTCATGAGACGGAATCTTCCTGAGATATTCATGGTGATTCTGTATAGGATACAGGTTTATGACATATACATTATACATGCTTAGATTTTATTATGATTGGTTGTATTAGATATGATCTTGCGTGTCATGGACATGAGACGTTTGATTACATTGGGTGGGAAGAGATTTACCATACAAAAGGCTGATTATATATATAATATTTTAATAGAAGTGCCTTAGACTCTGGCAACAGAGCTTAGGTACCGTACTGGCCCTTCGAGAAATACTGCTATGGGTTTCTCTGACACTGATCCTGTAGTACTTTCAGCCCGAGTATGACTAAAACTCTCACTTGCATTTCACATAGCTGGTTACATATTTACCCTGTTTATTTTACTTACTATTGCACTGCATTTATTTGGGCTTGTATTATTTTGTACCTTGCTATGTCCCCTGAGGACCTGGATCCGGATTATGTCCCCAGGATTTGTAGACGAGATTTATCCCGAGGTATACGGAGCAGGAGCATTATCAGGAGCAGGAACTGGAGCAGTACCAGGTCCAGTAGACGAGTGATCACCGAGGATATCCTCTGAGTATAGGCTTTATCCATACTCAGTATTTGCTATGGTTATCTTTATTCTTGTATCTTGACAGATGTATCAGACTTATTATCAGGTTATTTCCCGAGTTTATGTTATATTGAGATTAATCTTGCGTTATGATTCTGATATTATCGTATTCATTTCTGTGGATGAGATTAGTATATCTAGACCCATATTATTGTATTACAACTTAAGTACGCCCCGATGGATCCACTAATTGGGTTTGTCCATCGGTGTGTGCTGTTGGCCATTGCCACGTGTCCAGTCCTTTGATATTTTGGGACTGGGGTGTGACAGAGTAGCATGTCATCTTGCGTGAAGGTGATGTTAGAAATCTTCTTGATCATGCTATAGAATTTAGGACATGCTAATGGCTCTTCATCAGGAGTCTTGAGTTGAGCTAAGCATGAGTCCGCATGTATCAGAGCTTCGCTCAAAGCTTCATGAGTCTCATTCGACAAACGAAGCTACTCGAATATAGAGAGTCGGGCTGGGGTATTGGCCAGCTGTGCCAATATGTCAAAATTTTAGAGATTTTCAAGTCCTTCGGGTACATTCTTCTTCAGAGATTTGTCAAAGCGTACTTCATTTTCCTTTCCTTTCTCTGCCGTAGTAGGCTTCGAAGGACCAGGTTCGTTTGTGACCGGATCCGCAAGAGTTGGCAAAGTAGGAACAGTGTCAGGAATATCTTCCTGGATAGATTTATAAATTTTATGATAATCTTTGCCAGACCTGGTACCAGTTATGGCTTCTTTTTCGGACATCGGAGAAAGAAGTACCATGTTACAGGACTTGAGCTTCTTTTTATCATGCCCTTACTTGGAGTGAGTCTGTGGACTGGTCTCGTCGTAGCCCAGTCCACTACAGAATTTATTGGACTATCCTCGGAGTTGTAGAGGAATACGTCACCCCTTTCCAAAGTTCAAACCTTCAGCTTTCTGGAAATCATACCCCATTTTTTGCATCAGGCGCACAACTTGTTGGCTGTATTGATAAAATTGTGGGTGATCCTCCTCGAGCACCTGAGTCAAGGTCGATGATCTAATGGTTACAAAAGAAGGAAGACAAATTTGTATAGAAACACCTTCATAAGCACTAAAGATTTGTTGTGCCCTATATAGCAGAATTCTGCCAATCATGGACCATTGCCGGATCGTCAAGCGAAGCTTGCGAGTAGAGCTTGGTGGGGCAATGTTCAGATTTTAAAATCTGGCATCGAAAGATATATTTTCCTGATGTTGGTCCTGATCTCTATCTGAATGAGGATCCGAAGAAATCATATTGCGTGATTTATACTTCTTACCCTTCTTAGATATTGAATTAGAAGATGCTGCTTCTTAGTCCCAATCTGACATCAGGTCGGGATGAATCCACATAATCTCGCCATGATATGTGATAAGAGGCACAAATTTCTCTGTTTGACTTCTAGGTGGTAGAAGATTTACCACTTCCATCGTAGCTCGAGGTATTGGGACGACGCTGTTCGGGACTTCTTGTACTGGAAAGTCACTGAATTGAAGAGACACCATATTGGCAGTGACTGTCTTTTCTTCATTATGAATGGTGATAGCTTTATCATCTATCAACTGCTGTATCTTTCTTTTCAAGATATAACAAGCCTTGGTAGGGTGATTTATGTATCGGTGGTACAAGAAGTACTCTGGGTCGTCTATTTTACCAGCCTCATTTGGTCGCCTGACTTTAGGAAACTGCAGTTTGTTGCTTTTTATCAAGCATTCAAAAATTCTTGGGATATCGCTTTCGTCATAGGAATATTCTTCCTTAGTCCTGGAGGACTCTGTAGGATTTGTGTTATAGGATAGGTGGGTCGCTTTGAAAGATTTATTGCTAATGCCTCCTTTTATTTGCTGTTACAATTATTTGCACTATTGGAGGGATGCTTTCCTTCAGCATTGGTCATTTGTAACCCCAAGTTGTATGCCATTTTTGAGTTGCCTTTAGCAATTTTAGTCCCGATGATGAACGTCGTCCAGTCTTGATATTGAGTTAGACCTGTTCAAAGCCCTACTATAGGCAGCAGATTCTTTTTGCAGGTATCAATGAACGCAGAGTCTGAAATACCGAGAGGGGGGTAAATTCAGAGTTGCCTGCCTGAAACGCTCAACAAATTCACGAGCGGATTCCTTCTACTTCTGTTTGATATCGATGAGTGAAGACATCATCATATCCATACCTCCCTTGTAGAATCGTAAGAGAAAAAGACACTTCATGTCATAAAATGAGGATATGTAGTTATTAGGAAAATTGTGATACCAATTATAGGCAATGCCTATCAAGCATTCTACGAATAATCTGGTAAGGAGAGCATCCTCTTTTTTCAGATAAGCCGTCATCATATTGAAGTAATTGATAAATTGGCTTGGTGATATCCTGCTTTCAAACAAGACTATCGATTGGGGTTTGTATTTAGGAGGGAATGAAACATTATCCCAATGTGAAGGATAATGTTGTTTTTACCCCCAACTTGCGTAGTTGGTCTTTGTTCTTTAAAATATCAACTTGTGCACGCAACTCTCGTATAGCTTCGAGAGGATCTTCTGGTTGAAGTGGTGCGACTGACTGATAGGATCCTGGTTGAACATGAATTATCACGGAGGAGATCCACCCCTAATGTTGAGAGGATTAAGAGTTGGTTCTACTGAATCTTGGTTTATGATAGCTTTTGGACTTGTGTTATCCTGCAGAGTTGTTGTTCTAGGAGTCGGCTACGTAGGTATGAATGAAGCTACTTGGATGGGTGCTGGTGCAACAGAATGTTGGGCTATCATCATTTGATGCATATTTTGCATCATAATGTGCATGTCCTTGAGAGCGGCCTCTAGTGAGTTGAGACATTTTTCAGTGGCTTATGATGGAGAAGCATCTTGTTCATCACCGACAACGTAAACACTAACATCCCTGTGCACGACAGAGGGATTGGTAGAAAGAACCATGTAGTTGGAGTCTATATTGTTAGTTTTAGAATCGAGGAGATTGCTACCCCTAGCCTCGGATTCTGAGGAACGAGGATTCTCGTGACAAACGAGCTCCCGTCTTCGAGAACGAGTATTTTGATATACTCCTTCAAAGGATTCGACGAGTTGGTCAAATCTCCTCTGGCTGTGTGTTCTTGAAGAATTTATTCTTGATTGTTTCCTACCATGGGGAAGATGCAAAGCCATATATTATGAAGAGAAAAGTGGTTCATCATTGTGCTCCTGGTTGTGAACTTATTTTGTATGTCGAGGCTTAAGAGACATAGTGTAAGTCAATCGGTCAAACACAAACCATTTTTTGATGTACAACGATATTCGATTATAACTTTATGACAATTGCATCAAAGTTCATTAGGAAACATCGTTGTAATGTTAGAGGGGCCCCTCTCCTTATATTTTTGTACAATAAGCTCACGTAAATCAAAAAAGTGAAGAGAAAAGAGAAAAGAGAAAAGAGAAAGAGGGCAGACCGTCTCTTTACATGAGATATATTGAATCTTCTGTGCACATTTTTGGTCCCTTCTGTATAGAGTGATGTGTTGGCTTGATTGGCAAGTGATTCTTCATATCTCAAGTTTTTGCTCTTCACGGAGGAGAGAAAGTTTTCTTTAACATTCTTTTTGTGCACACGTGCACAATCTGCTTGTTGTGTAGAGATTGCTCCTGTTTGGCGCATATTCTGTGGTGTAGACGAAGTTGGCATAGTTTTTCTATACGTATTTAATTTCGTACGGAGGTCTCGACCTGGCGCACGAGTGGTGCATACTTTTCCCTCTATTGTGCGCATAATCAAAATGTTAGGAGACTGATTCTCTCTGACCAATACTTTATTTGTGCGCTGGTTGGTTTGGACAGTGGTGTCCAAGCATTGCTTGCGTCGCATATTACGATGAATATGCGTCGGTTGAGGAGCTTGGGTGTGGATCACCCTTTGCTCAAAATTATGCGTGTTGTGTGAATTATATCTTTTGTTTAACACAAGAGATTCAGAAGCTTGGGTGTAGATCACCCTTTGCTTGAAAATACGCAATTTGCATGAATTGTATCCCTTGTTTAATGCAAGGAAATTGTCTACCAACTTATTAATCTGAACATAATTGACAGGAGAACTCTCGTTGATCAGGATGCTATTTTTCTTGTTGGCAACAACTTTGGGATATGCATGGCGATGTTTGGGCACCCACACTTTGCGACTTTTCTTCGACTTGAGTGCGGATGAAGGGTGAACCCTACCCCCAGAATTGAGTATTTCTTCATATGCTTGTTGGTCGAACTTCACGACCAAGGTCTTCTGTGTTAAGCCGACTGAAGCAGTGTCGAGTTGATCTATCGCCTTCTTGTCAGAGGAGAAGGAAGTCCCTATCAGAGTCGCCATCTTTTTTTACGAGGAAATGTTTTTTATACGAAACTTTTGTGTTACAAACTGTTAAAAAGTACAAAGGATGATCATAAACAGGAATCTAAGTACAATTTGATTTTGGGGAAGTATATCTATAGAGATCTGATCTGCAAACGATCAATTTACTTCTTGGACCACTCGACGGTAAAAAAAATGCACATGACGATAGAGAATTATAGGGAATGCTACGAACAACTTAGAGAGTTGAACAACAAGAAAACTCTAGCAAAATGGCACGAGAAGCTTCTGTTTCTCTCACCCCACTCTTGAATTTCAAAGACTTGAAGATTGCTGAAAATAACTTGGAGAGTTGAACAATAAGAAAGATCTGGCACAATGGAACGAGAAGCTTCTGTTTCTCTCATTCTGCTCTTGAATTTCAAAGACTTGGGAATTCTAGCCCTTTCTCTGTTTCTCCGTGTCCTGTGTTCTCCATTCTCCCTTCATGGTTGTGAAGAACCTGTATTTATAGAGTTTAGGAGCAGATGATAATATGCGTGTACTTTGGAAAGTCAAGAATGTTTTACCATTGTGCGCACACTTTTGGTGGATTAACATCCCACGTTCTGCATGAGTGGGTGCACAACTTGCTGCCTACTTGACACGTAGCTTCCCCTACGAGGAAAGCATAGGTCATGGGGGGCAGTTATTTGAACACCTTTCAGGAGAAGTACGTCATGTATGACACATTTATAACTGCTCACTGTTGGTTAGGATAGTATGCGTACTTTAGAAGTCGTCTGGAGACTAGCACATTTTTGAAGGAGTGGCACTACGACGCATTTTTAAAGGAGTGGCATTACAGCACACTTTTGAAGAGATGGCACTACGGCGCACTTTTGAAGGAGTGGTACTGCGGCGCACTTTTGAAGGAGTGGCATTACGGTGCACTTTTGAAAGAGTGGCATTACGGTGCACTTTTGAAGAAAATAATACTGTGGCGTACTTTTGAAAGAGTGACACTGCGGCTGGATCACTAAAAGACAACCGGGGTCTGCGTATCGTATCTCCGCTGTAATGATGACCTCTGACTCTTCGGTTTCTGCCTTTGTTAGCTGTCAGTCTGCTGCCTTAAATATTGAGAGAGAGTAGATCGTTTGTGCGCCATACTTTGTAACATTAAGAAAGTGCGCAACTTTTCTACTCTTTGAATAGTGCGCCATCCTCTAAAATTAGTAGACAGTGGACCAATGTAGGGAAATACGTCTTTCAAAGTAGAAAGTACGCTATTTTTTTATTGTTGGGTTTATTTATTAAAAAATGTGCCATCTATTTGAGGCACACATTTTACGCTTCTACACTCGTAACTGGGACATAAGTCTTATCGTAGTCAATACCTTCTTCTTGGTTATAACCTTGAGTTACGAGTCGAGCCTTGTTACAAGTAAGTAAGCCATTCTCATCAAGTTTATTTTGGAATATCTATCTAGTGCCAATGACCGGGTGATCAATAGGGTTGGGGAAAAGTTTCCAAACTTGATTCCGTTCAAATTTGTTTAATTCCTCTTGCATAGCAGAAATCCAAAATTCATCATTAAAAGCTTCTTCTACATTTTTAGGTTCTACTTGTGAAATGATTGCTACACTAGTAGCTATATCTCTAGTAGAAGAGCGAGTACTTAGACCTTTCGTTAAATCACCTATTACCAGATTTTCAGGATGATCAGACCTGAATCACATCTTCTTTGGCAGACTTTCCAGGTAGCTAGTACTGTGTGCAGTTTCTGCTGGTGCTTTTCTAATGCTTATTTCTTCATCATCACTGTCATTTGCTGCTTGACAATTTAGCTCATCAAAAGTAACATTAATTGATTCTTCAATAGCCATAGAATTTTTATTAAAAACTCTATATCCCTTACTTTTAGCAACATATCCTACAAAGATACCCTCATCTGCTTTAGCATCAAACTTACCTAAGTTATAATAGGTATTAAGGATAAAGTATTTACAACCAAAAACTTTAAATACTTAACATATGAAGTTCTATCAAACCATAATTCATAGGGTAAATTTTTCAATTTAGGTTGAATCCGAACCCTATTCAACACATAACAAACTGTATTTACAGCTTTAACCCAAAAATATTTAGGAATGTTAAACTGATTAAGCATTACTCTAGCCATCTCGCTTAGAGTTCTATTCTTACGTTCCACAACACCATTTTGTTGCGGAGTCCTAGGGCAGAAAAATTCATGCAAAAATTATTTGAATCACAAATTTTTTGAAAATCTGTATTTTCGAATTCTCCACCATCATCGGTTCGAATTCGAGTAATCATGAAGCCTTTTTTGTTTTGTACCTTTTTACAAAATTTTACAAATTCAGAAAGTGCATCATTTTTATTTGCAAGAAAGAAAACTCATGTAAATCCTGAAAAATCATCAACAATTACAAAGGCATATAATTTACCGCCAAGACTGGCGATTCTACTAGGTACAAATAAATCCAAATGTTATAAGTTGCAAAGGTTGAGAAGTACTTACAAAGTTAATTGATTTAAAGGATAATTTTATAGATTTGTTCTTTTTACATTCACTACATACCATATTGTTAGCCCATCCGGTCTCAGCCAACTTGATTTTGATAGTTAGCTAAACCATGTATTGATATATCGTAATATGAAGACTCAACACTACTGTTACATGCCGTCTGTACTGCATCTTTCAAATATAATTTTTTACTTTATTTGATTATAGGACTTGTGTAAATTGAGCCGCACTGGCATAACCCAAAGTCCACTGAAATAAACCTTGAACCCAACCACAAAATTAGTCTACATTCAATCACAAAGCCTACCACATTTAGCAACCGAACTTGGGCCGAATTTATGCCGAACTCGGACTGAACTCAGTTACCACTTTGGTATAAAATCAGTACTGTTGTGATATCCCTGATTTTCTGGTCCAACGTTCAAAAATTTGAATTAAACCCCATCCAAATTCTGACCGAATTCTGTTTGCCAATACACTATAAATAGGATTAAATTTCTCATATTTTAAATCATCCACAAATCATTTTCTCTTAATCCTTCTATCCTATTGTGAGCAAACATCTGAGCCTTAACTTTTCCATCTCTAAGAGAAACTCCCTAGCCTTCCTAGTGCCAAGTGCGATCTCGGTCTACAAGTCTATAGAGTTGTAAAGAGCTTGACTCCATCAGTTTTTCTCTCTCTCTCTTGCTGTAAAGTTGCGAGATTTCAGATCAAATCTCATGGTATAAAGAAGTGGCAAGCCTTCGGATCAAAGCTTGTGATTCACTATTGGTGATTATAGTGGATAAAACTCTGAGCTTGAGTTCTCGGGACTGGACTAGTCCTCTCAGAGGAAAACCAGTATACATCGCAGTGTTTGTGTTTGCTCTCTTTTTCTCTTAATTTATTATATTGCTTATATACTGCTAGTTATTTACTGCCTTTACTCTGATTAATTTTTAATTGAGTAGATTATTCTGCTACACTCTATTCATCCCCCTCTAGAGTTTCTTTACGGTCCTTCAATTGGTATCAGAGCAGGTTCTCTTGATATTTGGCTTAACATCCTTAGAGACATATGACAACTATTAGATCTATCCACACCAACAATGGTGAAGGCCAGTCCACAAATAGGCCACTCCTATTTGATGGTACTAACTACATATATTAGAAGACACGTATGAGTTTCTACTTGAAGTCACTTCATTTTAAGCTTTGGGTTATAGTAGTATAAGGATACAAGAAGCCGCCTAGAATTGTCATAGATGGCAACCTTGTAGAGAAACCTCATGATAAGTACATAGACACTAAAAAAAAGCTAGTTTTAATGCGAAAGCTATTAACGCTCTATTTTGTGCTGTATATTTTGTGCTGTAGACAGAATTGAATTTAACAGGGTCTCCACTTGCGGCACTTCACACGAAGTATGGAAACTTCTTAAGGTCACTCATGAAGGAACCTCCCAAGTGAAGGAATCAAAAATAAGTCGTCTGACACAAGAGTATGGAGCATTCAAGATGAAGCAAGATGAGACAATCACTCAAATGTTTGCAAGATCCCTCGACATCGTCAACCCTTTATCATCTCTTGGCAAGGAGTACAACAATCATGAAAAGATTCAAAAAGTACTCAAGGGACTCACCAAGAACTGGAATCCCAAGGCCATTACAATCATAGAAGGGAATGATCTCACCACGATGACCCTCAAGACGCTCATAGGTAAGCTGATGACCCAAGAGCTAGATCTCAAGGAATTTGAAGAACCCACTCCAAAGGAGAAAACAATTGCTCTCAAGGCACATCACAAGAAGGTGACAAGTTACGACTCCGACGACGATGAATATCAAGATGAGAAAGTTGCCCTGATCACTCAGAACTTCAAAAAATTCCTAAAGCTTGAGAGATCAAAGAAGAATAAACTTAATGAAAATAGTGATAAAGAGCCTATATGCTACAACTGTAAAAAGACTGGGCATATAAAGAAAGATTGTCCAACCCTAAGAAAAGGAAATTGCCACAATCACTCATCCAGAAGAATATCATCATGGAAATATGCAAACACTAGTATCTGGCATGAAAGTGAAGCTAATGAATTTGAATAAGATAATCCTCGAGAAGTAGCAAACCTATTCTTCATCGCACTGACTGATCAGGTAACGGATAAAAATTCTTACGATGACTTTACTTTTGATGAGTTAGGTAATGCCTTTAATGATCTATTTGGTGATTTTAGAAAACTTAAAAGTAAGTACGAGCATGCTAAACAAGTTGCTCAGGATTATAAAACTGAGATAGAGATGCTTACATCTTTACTAAGTGAAGTAAATGATACTTCTAAAAATTCAGACGAGACTTCTAAACTTAAGCTTGATCTCCATGAGGAACTTGCCAAAATTGACAAGAGCTCTCAAGAGAATACCAAACTTGAGGAAGAACTCAAATCCGAAAAGAAGAAGTATTCTTTTGCTGCTCTTAGAATATATGCTTTAACTGTCAAGTATAATGAAGTTTATGCTACCTCTAAAATATTAGCGATTAGATTGGATAAATAGGTTGAACAAACCCCTACCCAACCTAACACGAGACACGTAGAAAAACAAATGAACACTCATAACTATGATCCTACCTACATGCATAATGGTTCATGCAATCATACTTGCAGAACACATCATAGAACTACACATGCACGTAGAACTAAAAATCTCGTACAAAATTATGCATTCTATTATAGATATCCACGTAAACCACAAAGACCTGCTTCACACAATCATATTTATCATACTGCACCAAGCACCAACCACACAACTATATGTCACTACTGTGGTAAGAAAGGACACATATCTAGATTTTGTAGAACTAGAAAGTTGGTAGATATGAATATTTATGCATGGGTACCAAGGACTAACACAGCTGGACCCTCGAAGAAATGGGTACCAAGGGTTTTATCTATAACTTATTTTGTAGGTGGACCAACCTTCTCATGCTAAAAGAAAGGTGATTCTCGATAGTGGTTGCTCACGACATATGACTGGTGATGCTAACCTATTTACAACGCTATCGATGAAGAAAGAAGATTATGTCTCCTTCGGATATAATCTTAGAGGATATATTATTGGTAATGGTAATATATGTATTCCTTCCTATCATGTCATTAAAGACATTTGTTTAGTAACGGAATTAAAACATAACCTACTCAGCATTAGTCATCTAGCTGACCATGGTTATGGTATTAACTTCGTTAAAGACAAATGCTCTATATATGAAATATCCATAGGTAATATTATCTTTGAAGGGATCAGAGAAAATAATATATATATATTTTATCTTGCAAAGGACACTAACAATGCAAGAAGATGTCTATACGCTAACAAATATGACAGCTGGCTATAGCACATGCATCTAGGACACGTAAACACAGACACTATTGCAAGACTGTGCACAAAGAAACTGGTAAGAGAATTACCGGAGATTACTTTTAAGAAAGATATGGTATGTGCTGACTGTGAAAAGAATAAAGCTACTAAATCTTTCTTTAAGTCAATCAACGCTGTCAGTACCTCTAGACCTCTACAACTCTTACATATGGACTTGTTTGGACCCAATAAAGTCGCTAGTCTTGGCGGTAAGCTTTATGATTATGTTATTGTTGATGATTTTTCTAGATACACATGTGTTTGTTTTCTTGTAAACAAAAATGAAGCATTCTCTGAATTTGTCGCTTTTTGCAAAAAAAGGTTCAAAATAAAAAAAGGTTTCATGATTCATGGAGGCAAATTCGAAAATAGTAATTTTAAAAGAATTTGCAATGAAAATAGTTTTTTCTTATGAATTCTCTTGTCATAGAACTCCTCAACAAAATGGTGTTGTGGAGCAAAAGAATATAACTCTTGGCGATATGGCTAGAGTCATGTTAAATCAATATATCCTTCCGAAATAATTTTGGGCTGAAGCTGTAAGTACATTATGCCATGTTTTGAATAGGGTGCTTATTCGACCTATTTTGAAGAAAACCCCCTATGAAATTTGGTTTGGTAGAATCCCCACTATTTGTTACTTTAAAGTTTTTGGCTGCAAATACTTTATTCTTAATACTAAAGATAACCTAGAAAAGTTTGACTCCAAGGCCGATGAAGGTATTTTTTTAGGTTATGCCGCCAAAAGTAATGGATTCAGAGTATTCAAAAAGAACTCATTGACTGTTGAAGAATCAATCAATGTCATATTCGATAAACTCAACACTCAAGTACTAAACGACAGCGATGATGAAGGTAGTCAACCTGCAACCAACAAGACATCTGAAGATACAACCAGTGCAAGTCGTCTGAAAAGTCTGCCAAGGATACTGAAGTTCTCCACAGATCATCCTGAGGACTTGGTAATAGGTGATGTATCGAAAGGTGTAAGTACACGTTTTTCAAATAGAGATACCATTGCAAATGTTGCTTTTATTTCTCAAATAGAATCTAAAAATATTATTGAAGCTTTTGTTGATAAATTTTAGATTTCTGCTATGCAAGAGGAACTCAACCAATTTAAACATAATCAAGTTTGGGAACTCGTTCCTAAACCTAATGATTATCCGATCATTGGTACTAAATGGGTTTTTTGAAATAAATTAAATAAGGATGGTTCAGTTATATGTAACAAAGCACGTCTCGTAGCTCAAGGTTACAACCATGAGGAAGGTATTGACTACGATGAGACCTATGCTCCTATTGCTAGACTTGAATCTATCTGAATGCTTTGCGCTTTTTCTAGTTTTCATAATTTCTAACTTTTTCTAATGGATGTTAAAAGTGCTTTTCTAAATGGTGTTATCAAAGAAGAAATTTTTGTCAAACAACCCCCTGGTTTTGAAGATTTCAAATACCCTGACCATTTATTCAAGCTACAAAATGCTTTATACGGACTCAAACAAGCCCCACAAGCTTGATATGAACGTCTTAGTTTCTTTCTAGTTGGAAATGGTTTTTCAAAAGGAAAAATTGATATTACCCTTTTTATAAAATCTTCTGCTGATTCTTTGTTATTAGTGCAAATATATGTAGATGATATCATATTTGGATTTACTAATGAGATGCTATCTAAGGAGTTTGCTAAGTGTATACAGAATGAATTTGAGATGAGCATGATGGGAGAACTGACATTCTTCCTAGGATTGCAAATCAAGTAAGATTCACAAGGAGCCTTCATCAATCAGGCTAACTACACGAAGGATTTGCCCAAAAAGTTCGACATGGATAATGCAAAGCCTATCGTAACTCCAATGGCAACATCCACTAAGCTTGACCTTGATGAAAGCAGTAAGCCAACAGACATACGTAAGTATCGAGGTATGATTAGTAGTTCGTTATATCTAACTGTTAGTTGTTCAGACATTATGTTTGTTGTATGTCTTTGTGCTAGATATCAGGCTAATCCTAAGGAATCACATTTGTGTGCAATTAAGCGTATCTTCAGATACCTTAAAGGAACTTTGTCGACAGGCTTATAGTATCCCAAAACTACGTCCTTTGACCTTACTGGTTACTCGGATGCTGATTTTGTTGAATGCAAAGTCGATCGAAAAAGTACCAGCAGCACTTGTCATTTCCTAGGAAAGTCTCTAGTCTCCTGGTTTAGCAAGAAAAAAATTCTGTTGTATTATCAACAACTGAGGCTGAGTATATCGCCATAGGATGTTGCTGTGCTCAAATTTTGTTGATGAAGCAAACCCTAGAAGACTTCAATCTGCACTATAAGAATATTTCTATTCTCTGTGATAACACTAGCACCATTAATCTCACTAAGAATCCAGTATGCCATTCACGCACTAAGCACATAGAAATCAGACATCATTTTCTAAGGGATCATCAATTACACGGAGATATTTTCTTGGAATATGTTGACACGGAACATCAATTAGAAGACATCTTTACTAAACCTTTAGCTGAATATCGATTCAACTTTATCCGTCGAGAATTAGGTCTTTTGGATTCTAATAAAATATAAGAATCATAAGATGCTTTAAAATTTCGTCAAAATTTTCAAAAGTTTTCAAATTTTTGAATACAAGCTGAAATGGCTCTTCTGTCAACAAGGTGTAAATAACCTTGAGCGACACGGTATTTAAGTGTCTTCGGACCACCGATAGCTGGGATCCGGCCCCTACAGCTACCCCGAGATGATCTAAACTCTTAAAAATATATGATTTAATTTAGCACTTATTATTCTATATTTATATCAAGTCAAGAAAAATATAATATCGATTAAAGTTACATTGAGATTCTAGAAATAAATGTACACAGAATTTGGACCAAACTCGGGCCAAGCTCGGATCGAACTCGGTTAGGTTAGTTCTAGAATATGCTATGTCATTAATCTTCTTCCTAATTTGGATTTTTGCTAATCTATTTATACATCTTTTTCGTGGCTCTTCATTCAGACCAACAAAAAATATCCCGTCATCCACAAATAAACATAGATTTTCTTCCTATATCTTTCCCTAATGGCCCCTAAAAGGAAAATAGATTCGTTTTTTGACTCTCTTTTCTGTCCCATTATGCCAAACATAGAAGAATTTGACGGTTTCACTTTTTGAAGCCTCAAAAGTTCAAATGATTGGTTTAATGACTTCTCTAAGAGATACATCTGTCTTGGCCATCCTATTGATTTTCTTTCCCAACAAAATGACTATTTACCTATTCTACAAAAACTCCAACTTGAAGAACATGTTGCGACTTGTACCCATGTTTACACCAATGCTATTCAAATGTTCTATTGCAACTTAGTATATGAAAATAATACTATTTCATCTAGAGTTCGTAGTATTCCAATTGAATTCGATGCAGACGACTTGGGTAAAATTCTACGCATTCTTGTTGACGGATAAACCGTAGTCAACTTCATGCAAGTTCAATTCGAACATGACTTAACTCTAGAACCTTCAAAAATATCCTTTGTCATCCTCATGAATGTCCACTGGAAAATTTTACGATATTTGAATGGTCATTTCTTTGAAATATATCGTATTATCTTTTCAACTTTTCTACCTAACAAGATTTACTTTGATGGGGTCTCTTATTTAGAAATGTCGGCTTTATACCACTTATATTTTGACATTAACTTCATTGTTCCCCAGACCATCATATCTCAAATGGTTCAATATTGCAAGAAAGGGCGTCCACTACTCTACGCCATGTACTTGTCAACCATTTTCAGCTACTTCGACATTCCATTGGATACTTGTCCACATCTTGAGGAACCTTTATCCCTCAATAGAGTTCGGAGAATTGAGCCATCTATGTTTCTACCATATAGCTCGTCATCTAACTCCAACACATATCCTGCTGATTCTGTCCCTCATGTTGATGAGCCACCGCAAACCTTAGAGTCTATTTTCAATCTGTTGCGTGATTGCTTCCACAAAGAAGGTAAACGCTATCGTGATTCTGATCACTGCCAAACTCTTCAGACTCAGGCTCTTTGCAATACTTTGATAGACATCCAGTACACCCTATCGAAGCACCCAGCCGGACCTTTTTCGATTCTTTGGAATCCAAACCAACCAGGATTTTACATTGATCACCTCTATGTTCAGAGACATTTGGATCCAGCTGATGTCTTCTTTGATCCAAATGGAATAGTTGAACCTGATGATGAAGATGAAGACAATGATAACTAGATGCTCAATAGATTTTGAATGTTTAAAGATTAGTTTTGGTTATTCTACTATGATATTTCCACTACACATCTTTATTGTATGCTTTCCTTTTTAAGAACTAAAGTTTAATAAAAGCAATAAAATTTTCATTATTTGTCATTAACTGTTGGTTCTTATTATTGTTATCATGTATATGCTTTACTCTTTTTTTTGTCATACATGATATCTCACCGATTTTGGGGGAGCATGCCATTTCGATCAAATGACAACGGCGGAGAAGACTTACATGATACTAGCATACAAGCTGATACTTGACAGACGTTGACTTCATCATATCAAACTTCTCCATAAGTTATGGGGGAGCCTTTCATATCAAAGACTTGCAGTATCATTCATAGTTTGTCAATTATCAAAATGGAAAAGATTGTTGGCCCATTCGGCCTTAGTCAACTTGATTTTGATAGTTAACTAAACCATGCATTGATATGTCACAATCTGAAGACTCTACACTGCTGTTAGATGCCGTCTGTACTGCGTCTTTCAAATATAATTTTTTACTTTATTTGATTATAGGACATGTAGATCTAGTCGCACTAGCATAACCTAAAGTCCAGTCAAATAAACCTCAAACCCAACCATAAAATCAGTCCATATTCATTCACAAAGCCTACCATACATAGCAACCGAACTTGGGCCAAATTTATGCCGAACTCGGACCGAACTCGGTTACCACTTTGGTATAAAATCAGAACATTTATGATATCCCTGATTTCCTGACCCAACGTTCAAAAATTTGAATAAACCCCACCCAAATTCTGGAAGAATTCTGTTTTCCAATACACTATAAATAGGATTGGATTTCTCATATTTCAAATCATCCATAAATCATCTTCTCTTAATCCTTCTATCCTATTATGAGCAAACATCTGAGCCTTAACTTTTTTATCTCCATGAGCAACTCCCTAGCCTTCCTAGTGCCAAGTGCGGTCTCGGTGTAGAAGTCTACAGAGTTGTAAAGAGCTTGGCTCCATCAGTTTCTCTCTCTCTCTCTCTCTTGCCGTAAAATTTTGAGACTTCGGATCAAACCTCGTGGTGTAAAGAAGTGGCAAGCCTTCGGATCAAAGCTTGTGATTCACTATTGGTGATTATAGTGGATAAAACTCTGAGCTTGAGTTCTCGGGACTGGACTAGCCATCTCAGAGGGAAACCAGTATACATCACGGTATTTGCGTTTGCTCTCTCTTTCTCTTACTTTATTATAGTGCATATATACTGCTAGTTATTTACTGCCTTCACTTTGCTTATTTTTTAATTGGATAGATTATTCCGCTGTACTCTATTCATCCCCCTCTAGAGTTGCTTTACTGTCCTTTACATATCCTTTTTGAAAATAATTTCTGGTAAGCCTCTCACCAGCTTCTTTGTAGAAAGTCTTGGAATTATATCCATATTAGCATGTCCTAGACATATGTGCCATAACCAGCTTTTATCCTTGTTAGCATATAGGCATATACCTGCATGGTTAGTATATTCTGAAAGATAAAATACATAAATATTGTCTTCCCTTATTCCTTCAAATACTATTTTATCTGTTGATCCATCAATTATAGACATTTATTTTTTACGAAATTGATACCAATACCATGATCAGCTAAGTGACTAATGCTAAGTAGGTTATGTTTCAATTTAGTAACAAGGCAAACATCTTTAATTACTGGACAAGGAGACATACCAACATCACCGTTACCTATAATGTACCCTTTCAAGTTATTGCCGAAGGAAACATATCCTTCTTTTTTCATCGAAAGTGTTGCAAATAGAGATGCGTCACTGGTCATGTGCCGTGAGAAACCGCTGTCGAGGATCCATTTGCTTTTAGAATGTGAAGGGTGATAAACCTACAAAATAATTTGCAGATGTAACCTTTGGTACCCTATTTCATGAAAGATCCTGAAGTGTTAGTCTTTGGTACCTAATTATATATATTCATATCAACCAGTTTTCTATGCTTGCATAATGAAGAGATATGTCCATTAGTACCACAATAATGACATTTATTATTGACATAATGATTGGATCTATTGTTGGTATAATGGGCATGCTTTGTAATCTTATGAGAAGTGTGTGGATACTTGTAATAGAATGAATGATTAGAAGATTTGGCCTTCTTGTGTTGTGTCTTGTGAGTGTCCTTGAGTTTTGAGTGACTCATGTTGGATTTTGAAGTAGTCTGTATAGGCTGTTTTCCTAATCTAATTTTCTACTTTTTGGATGTGTCATACAATTCAGTATATTTAGTAGTCAAGGCATCTAATCTAATAAGAGAACAACTGTTTTTCTTCTTCTATATCTCATATTCTTCCAGAAGCTTAGCATAGTCCTTGTCTTTTTATTCAATACTAAGTAAAGCTTCATGCAAATTTAATCTAATAGTAGGCAATTCATTTGTGTCACTCGTTGATTGTGCCTCTCTAATATTATCTAAAAGTGTAGACAATCTATTGATCTCCTGCTTGTGTGCTTTGAGTTCCTTCTTAGTGTCCTTGTATTTATCTAAAAGTGTCTTATGGTCATTAAGAAGATCACTAAAAGAATCACCCAATTCATTAAAAGTAAGGTCATCATAAAGGGGATTGTCTGATACCTTATCGAAAGCCATTAGACAAATATTGGCAGTGATTGATCATTTTTTGAATCGCTGGTTTCACTTTTGTGCCAAATGCTTGTGTTCGCATACTTTCGGGAGGAATGTCATTTTGAGAAATTTTTATATATGTTCCCCTTCTTTGTTGGCGGACAGTCTTTCTTGAAGTGTTATTTCTTCTTGCATCCGTAGCAGATTTATTCTTTGTCATCATTATTGTAGTCTTTGCTTTTCTTGTTGAACTTCAAGAACTTTTTAAATTTTTTGACCATGAGAGCTTGTTCTTCACTGTCAGAGTCGTCATCTTTAGTGTCTTCATCGACGCTCCTCTTGTGATGTGCTTTAAGTGCAATCATATTCTCCTTGGTTTCTAACTCTTTGAGGTCTTGGAGGTCTAGCTCATGTGTCATTATTTTGCCCATGAGTGTCTCCAATGACATTGTAGTGAGGTCGTTCCCTTCGATGATCGCTGTAGCCTTGGGGTTCTAGTTCTTGGTGAGTCCCCGAAGAACTTTGCGAATCTTCTTATGGTTGTTGTATTCTTTGCCAAGGGATGATAAAGGATTTAAAATATCAAGGAACCGAGTGAACATTTGCGTAATGCTATCGTTGGGCTTCATCTTGAAGGCTTCATACTCTTGAGTAAGCTGACTGATCTTTGATTCTTTGACTTGTGACGTACCTTCATGTGTAACTTCAAGTAGATTCCATACTTTATGTGACATCGTGCAAGTGGATACCCTGTTGAATTCTGTTCTGTCTATAGCACAAAATAAGACATTAATAGCATGGGCATCTAAACTAGCTTGCTTTTTCTCGTGATCAGTGTACTTGTCATGTGGCTTATCTACAAGTGCACCATTTACAACAATTCTTGGTGGATTTTTGTAGCCATCAGTAACGATTACCCATAAATCAAAGTCAAGTAATTTTAAATAAAAGTTTATTCGTGTCTTCCAATAAGTGTAATTGGTTCCATCAAATAGTGGGGGTCTATTTATGGATTGGCCCTCTCTTGTGAAGATAGATTTCACGTTAGCCATGTGTTCTACTCTAGAGTGTATAGTCTAAGCACAAGTATAATATAACTTGCACTGATACCAATTGTAGGATCGAATAAGCACCTCTAGAGGGGGGGTGAATAGAGTGCGTATATATACTGCGGAATAAAGATCCCCCAATAAAAATAAACACAGTTAGCTAACAGTCTAAATATAAAATGACAGTAAGTAAATAAAGAGAGAGAGAGAGAGATCAGCAGTCAAAAATACAACGATGTATCCTGGTTTTCCTCTGAGAGGATTAGTCTAGGCCTGAGAACTCTAGTTCAGAGTTGAAATCCACTATCCAGTGAAATACAAGTTTTGATCCAAAGGCTTGCAACTTCATACAGACACGAGCTTTGATCCGAAGGGCTCGAATTCTTCTTTAAGTGTTTGAACTTCTTGACAAGCTCTTTTTTACAACTCTTTAAAACTTCTAACCGAGCACATACTGATACTTAAGGCTTAGGAGTTGTAAATAGCTTGTGATAGAAAATTGAATAGGCTCTTGAATTAAAGTAATAAAGAAGAGAAGAGAAGAGAAGATAAGAGAGAGTTAATGAGTAATTAGGAATGGTGAATTCCTTCTCTATATATAGTATTTTTGTTAACCGAGTTCAGGGCAAATTTGGATGCCAAACGTTCAAATTTTTGAACGTTTGAGCCGAGTCTACAGGAGGAACTGGTTTCCAGGAAATACTAAGTCAGGAAATCGAGTTCGGCCCAAACTCGCACCGAACTAGCACCAAACTCGCACTGAGTTCGTCCCAAGTTCGTTTCTATTAAACCTGGTTAATTTCAGAATGAGGTTGGGTTGGTTTAGGCTAGTTTCCAAACATGAAATATTTTGGCTAAAATAATCTGGGTTAAGAAATTATTTTAGGGTTGCCTCTAAATGCCAAGTGCGACTCAATGTACATTTTTTCTATACTCAAAATAAATAAATAAAATACATTGACTCGATACTTGAAAGCAAGTCGCATCCCATACTCTTAAACTGTAGTTATAGCAGCATATCATCTTCGTATCAAGTCCGAGTTTTAGACGATTATCGAAATAAGGTGTGACTATGACCAATGGGCCAATAAGGAGCACTACTTGGAGTGGAGATTTGAGGAGCTTGTGTCCATTCGTGTCCACCGGAGGAGATTTCATTAGGATTTAACTTTCAATAGGTATAATACCTACTTTTCTTTAATTTCATGATTAATTTATGTTATTAGACCCTTAGGAACCCTTCCATGGGTAAGGACTACCCATAGGAAGAAGAACTTGGTTCTCATGAGGCCTATCGTGATAGTTATATCGACTTTTACCAAAAAAGAATCCAATTCCTGAGCCGACAACGGGAGTCAGAAAGGAGAGAGAGGATTAGATACTATACCCCTGAAGGAGGGAGAAACGGCACTCACCTACCCTATGACAAAGAACGAAAGAACTAAAAAGAAAAAGGAAACCAATACTTAACAAGAATTGGAGGGGATAACAAAGATTGACAACTCAAAATACAGGTAGAAAAAGACTCCTTTGGTTCGCTATTCCTTATTTACACTGGGGACTTAGTAAGACAGCGAGAAAAATCACAGAAAGAGGTTCTGAAAGAAAGAAAGAAAGAGATCTACTCCACTTTCTTTAAAACAGGTATGGATGAAGAAAATCTTAATTTGGACCACTAGGTGTTTGTAGAAATATTTTATACGTGATTTTAGGTATGATTCTTGATTTGAGAGGGTTTGTGTGTCCACAATTGGATACGGGGATCCGTATCATGATACACCATGATACACAATGATACGAGGATGGGATTTAGGCATTTTAATGTAAATTGGGTTCTAGCATGTCAAATACTCTTTATTATATTAGAATTACTCTTTATTATAATAGTTATACTATATTTGTTATATTAAATATGTTCTATAACTATTAGTGGTATATTGTGATGATAGGGAGAGGGTATCATGATATTATCATAGATTTTTAGAGTATCATTAAGGGGTGCACTATAGGTATTTGTTAAATTGATAGGGTGTGTTGTGACACGAATGGTAGTGAGTGTGCTATACTTTAGAGGGGTTATGTGTGTGTTAGTATTATAGTTTGGTTGTTGGTGTGTAGTATGAATGCGAGGATAAGGGGGAATTTGGTGTTAGAGTTGGGGGTGCAACTCAGTGTTGTACCAGTGTGTCTATAGGAGGATACAGGTTACAGTGCATTGATGTTGGGACTGTCTGAACACTATGACAATGGTAAGGTGAGAACTGGAATGTGTGGTAGGTTGTGTGTGTGGTAGGTTGTGTGCTTCAGTGTTCATATGGTTGAAGATATGTGTATTGTTGTGTTATATCCAGATGTAAGGTGGTACAAGGCATTGGAGAACAACATAGGCTCGGGTGAGTAGTATTCCAACAATAGTTGTGAGGTTGTGAGCAGTTGAACAAGTGTGAATCTCTTATGTAGGGGCTTATGTTGCATTAGAGGATTGTGTGGAGTGTGGGTGTGTGTTCAGTTTTAAGAGAAGATATGAGAAGATTGAGTTTTGTTGTAGGATGTGCATTGGGATATGATGTGTACATCTGTGCACATTAGGAGAGCTCGGGTGCCTGGAAAAAGAGGGGAAGGTCGGGTTCTAGCATGACAATGTAGTGCATTATTTTAAAAATAAGTGAGTATTAGTAATACTGGCATCATATATGCACCTGCATCAAGTGTTTAATAGTGTTAGAACTAGCAGCAGTTGCAATGGGTTGCAAATGCAAGGGCAATAATGTAGGTGTATTTGTAATAGAGCATGACTGTGAGGAGTGCACATGCAACCGCGTACTAAGTTATAGGGGTCCAGTCTTGATTTCAAAGCAGTGTGCATTAGATATTTAGAGTATGTATGATTTGGTAATTAGTGAGTGTATCATGTGTTGTAGAGTAGTGTATGCTTGAGTGCACATATTAGTGGTGAGTTTAGCACTTTGTCAGTTGGGGCAAGTGTGTATGTTGCCCAAGTTTTCGTGGTGTGGTTGAGATGTTGTTAAGGGTGTTGTGGATGTTGGTATTGGAGTTAGTTGGGGGTATTGGTGTATGTGTCAATATCGAGCCTGTGCAAGTGGTATCTAGTTATGTGATACTAGGTATCTTGGGTAATGAGTGTGTCCAAGAAGACCAAGGTGTTGGGTTAGATAAAAAGTATTAGATGGATATTGAACTAGGGAGATACCAATAGGTATTAGATACTAAGTTACTAGATGTGGATACTTTAGAGTATTAAAAATAAGCTAGGTATATGTTAGGGATATATATATTACTAGAGATATTGAGATACCAAGATATGGGAATGTTAAGATAATAGGTAATCACTTATATACTAAGGTAATACTAGATACCAGATAGTATTAATTAGTATATTATAAGTCACATATATAGATACTTAGCAATATTAGCTAGTATAGCTAATACGTCAAAGGTATGGACCTAGAAACCTAGGTATAGCCTAGTATCACCTAGTATTAACTAGTTTAGCCTTGTTAACCCATGTAGAAGTTAGTTTGAACCTAAAATCAAGCAATTGACCAAGTTTGACTAATATGACATAGTTTGACCTAGTTTGACTAGTATGACCTAGAAATGACCTAGAAATTATATTTTGATTCATTTTAGCTTATTTATCACTTCATTGCACCCAAATGACATAAAATCTCATATATAGGGCTGTGTGACACCAGTTTAGACACCGAGACTCATTCATTGCTCTGGACCACAGGCGATTATATTTCTCTGTTAGTTTTCATTATATGATAGTGTATATATCACATGTTCTAGAACTGTATACTTGATTATGACACGTTGTTACATGGACTGGTACTATATGGATCATATCAGGAGATGTTATTCCTTTATCATTTACAATGGGTACTCCTTACGCATATACTTTGTCGTGTGCATCGGGTATTCCTTGTGCTCATGTTTATCCGTTTGCTTATATTATATTCATGTACGTAACATGTCGTGATCGGATCCATATGTATTGGTTGGGATGGGGGAGTAGAAGTTGGTTATGTGATCAAAGCCCTAGTATATTCGTGTACATATCGATTATAAACCTCACGTATAATCGAGTTACCTTAGTATAATCGTGTTCAACCTAAACCGATCACATAAAGAACTTGTAATCTAAGGCACTTAGTCAGTATTCTATTTTCTCTCACTTATAGTTTATTCTATATTGCATGTATTTTACTTTCCAGTATTTATCTTCTTATCTCAGTTATATTTCCATTTTTTAGTTACTTGTGCATCTTGTATTTTTTTTATTACTTGTTATATATTCTCTACCATGTATTTGAAAATGTTTTTAGATTTTTGTACTTTGCTCCAATCCTGACTAGATATATTTTTTAGATGATTGGTTAGAGGATTGGTGTCCCACTTACTATGGGTCATATGATGGTGAGCCATCTGAGGTAACACCCTTAGAGCAGGATGATCTAGTGCCAGCTGTTGAGGAGACTTAGCTACTTTTCTTATTGTACTGGATATTTCTCCAACTTAGACATTTGGCATATTATATATATATATATATATATATATATATATATATATATATATATATATATATATATATATATATATTATACTATTTGTGTTATGGCTAGACTATTAGACTTGGTTTGGATTATATTTGTGACTTTGTGACTCTATTTTTTCTATTCCATATCGTGCCATTATCTTTCTCTAGTTTTATTGTGATTGAATATTGATTATCATTATATCATCATATTTTACTCCGTATGGAGTTGAGATATCATTGGTATATTTCATATATATATATATATATATATATATATATTGTGTGTGAGATGTTTAGATAGTATTATTGACCTAGACAACGTTCTACCGCCGATGTTGCGGCACGTAGGCTAGTATTCCCACGTACTCGTGCCCGATTATCCGGGTGCGGGTCGTGATACGATACCATTGGTACCACTTACTAACTACTCTGACATCTACCATAAAATTATTGCAACAAAGGGTACTACACTATGACTTATTTCTAGTCTTATACATTGATACCTAATGCTCACCTACCCAACCAGGAACTACTCACAGATTCACAAGCTATACTTTCAATAATCCAATGATACTAAAACTTAACACACTCTATTTTTAAGTTACCAAGCTACTGCACTATCCAAGGAATCTCAGAAACTAAGGAAGACAAAGTTCTATAAGGAACTGAACTAGAGGCACTAAAGATATCTCTATTCTAGGCCAACAGAGGTGAGGGAACATAATTCAATAATAACAAGAGTGGAATGATAGAGATGATATGTTAAGAACCAATTTAAGTTACAATCTGATAATCATATACGTTTATCTAAAATTATGTTACCCAGAATCCTCATTACGCCAGTAAACATAGCTGTGATAAACTATAGAGTCCATAACTAAGGTATATACCTCTCCAATCATGTTGTCTAAATTTTTTTAGTTGCCAGATAGCATGGCTACGAGAACTCTAGATTCCATAACTAAGATAAGTATATCCAAAATTGAACTTTATATCTTCGCCACGCCAGCTAGTATGACTACGATAAACTTTAGACTCCATAAATAAAGCAGACGGTTGCCTTTCTCACCGTCCTCATCAGAATATACCTTAATTCAGTCCATAAAATTTATTTTGATACAAGAATCAAAGTCAATAATGAACATCAAGAATCAAATTCAATAACGAACAAGTGAGAGTAAACGGAACAAGTGGAAACATATTTTAAAATAGAGTTTATCGTAAGATTCTCAAGGGTCATCCCAGATCTCTCAAGAATCCTAATTTATGATTGAGTATTCTTTCATCCTATTATCTATGTCCTATATCCTATCCCATCGTAGGCTCACAGTTGTACAAATAAGTTATTACACTACCATGATATCGTAATAATTTGTGAAGCCTGACCTATAGGGTTACCACTAAAAATGTGTCATAATTCATATCTGGAAGATCAGGGCACGAGTACGTGGCAACGCCCAGCCTACGCCGTACAACGACATAGAATGCTGTTCTAGGTCAAGAATATTACCTATCACATCTCACAATAATATATCATAACCTGTCAATGATAATCTCAACTTTATAAGAAAGAAAAAATGAATATATAATGTCAATACCAATACTCAATCACAATAATCTATAAGGAAGATGAATGGCACGATAATGATATAAAAGAAATAAAAAAGTCTAGGAATATACATCAAAAATTATCAATGGGTCTAGAGTCTAGGTATCTCAACATTAACATAAGTCTCAAATATAATATAACTCAAATATCTCAAAGTTGGAACAATCCAATACAATATAAAATGCTAAACTAGCTAAGTCACTACCAGTGTCTCCTCTACGGGAACTGGATCATCCTGAGGCGCTTGGATATATCCATCATCTACTCCCGGTCCATAGAAAGTAGTACAAAAGTTCTCTAAATTATCTGAAAAATATTATCCAGTCAGGATTGGAGCGAAGCACATAAACTAATAGCAGTTCCAGTTATATTGATAAAGACTATAAAACAGTGAGTAATAAATATACAAGATGGATATGAAATACTAGAAATATATAGAAACTAGAGAGACATATAATCATATCACAAGGACATAACGAGCAAGGAGTAAGTAGATAATTGTAAATGGAGCAGGTATGAACTGGAATAGAAATAAACTAGCTATGTGAGTAAAATATTAGTTTATTATGTAATCGTCTTGGGATCTTGATCAGGCTTGCTTTATATGATTAGCTATAAAATATGTAAGGTCAGGCTAAACATCCGGTTAGCTATGATGTGAGTAAAAAGTCAGGCTAATTATATATAACAGGCTATGAGGTATGTAATAAGGTCAGAATAACCATATGTGTGGTGTATGGTTAACTATGATGTATGTAAAGGTGGGATATGATTACATAACTTGCTGATATTTTTTCTCTTCTCCGACTAGTACAATGGATACAATCATGACTCCTCATAACATGTATCTATATATACTAGCCCGTGTATCACTGTGCCAGGAATTAAGTATAACACTACAAAGCTGGAATCATAGTAATCATCAAAATAGTAAAAACTGTCAGAGAATGTACTTGCCTAAGGTCCGGAACAATGAATATCAAATAGTTTCTGAACTGGAGTCCAAATAACCTATATATGATGTATCAAGATCAAATAGTATTTTAAAGTCCACAATATATTTAATTAACTCAAAATTAGGTTTCTAGGTCAAAACTATGTCACAATAGTCAAAATAGGTTAAATCTAGGTCAACACAGTCAAACTAGGTCATTTCATAGTTTCTAGGTTAATTTTACCTATTTACAAGGTTTATAAAGTTATACTAGGTCTTAACAAGTTACTATTTAATTTTTTAGGTGCTAACTAGGTTAAACTAATCAATACTAGTTAATACTAGGTCAATACTAGGTTTCTAGGCTATACTAATAAGTTCCTAGCATATATTATCCTAATATATACTTCTACCTATAATTTCTAGCAATAACTTGTCTTATAGCTATTTACCTTATCCCGTATCACGGTATGTTAACCCGTATCACACATTTACCTAATACATTAGTCCGTATTTCAAATACCTTAACTATTAGTCAATACCAAAGTTCTAGGGTCAATACGTTAGCTAAACTAGGTTTTCTAGTCCATACTAGTCAATACCTTGCTAATATCTAAGTTATACCAGCTATTACTATCAATACTAGCTAATATTAACTAATACTATCTAATATATATATATATATATATATATATATATATATATATATATATATATATATATATATATATATAAATAACACTAACTCATATTATCTTAATCTATATACTCATTACCTAGCTATTACCTTAATATTACCTCATGTCACGCCCTGCTATCAGAATACTGTGTAAGTACGAGGACTGATGTCACAACCCGCACCCTGAAAATGGGCATGAGTCATGGGTACGTCCAGCCTACACCGCAGCATCGACGGTAGAACGCTGTAAAGGTCCACAAATATAATCAAATAACTCACGCAATGATATACATATAACATGTCAATGGTAACTCAACACCATAAGGAGGACAAGATGAATATATATAGCATAAATACTCATTCACAATAAAATAGAGGCAGATAATGCCACAATATCACAAAGAAGGGAAAACATAAGTCTCATAATATCCAAGTCTAGAATCTTGCAAATAACATAAATTGTCCCAAATATAAATAACGTGCTAAAGTCTAAGCTGAAGACATATCCAGTATAATAAATAGATACAAGCTAAGGGTCTGTTATAGCTAGGTGTGTCTCCTCGACAACTGGTACCAGATCATCCTGGCCTACAAGTGCAACCTCAACTGGCTTTCCGTTTTACGGGCCGTAGTATGTAGGACACCAGTCCTCTAAATAGTCGTCTAAAAAAAATCCAGTTAGGATTGGAGCAAGTACAAAACTCTGAAAGCAGTTTCATATACATGGTAGAGAATATATAACAGCAATAGAAAATAATACAAGATGCACAAGTAAGTAGGAAATGGAAATACAACTGAACTAGGCATATAAACACGAAGGATAACTGGAAAAATAAATACAGACGACAAGGTATGAACTACAAATAAGATAACTGTAAATAAGAGAACTGATGATACAACTAAGTTCTTTAGAGTACAAGTTCATTATGTGATCGGTTTGGGTTACATACGAATATACTAAGGTAACTCAATTATACGTGTCTTGTATAATTGGCATGCACACGAATACACTAAAGGGTGTGATCACATAATCGACTCCTACTCCCCCTCTCCGACTAATATTTATGGATCTGATCATGACACATTACGCACACGAATATAATATGAGCACATGGAGCACATGAATATAGTATGATAATACAGAGCCCACAAATATAAATAATATCTCCTGATTTGATCCATACAATACCAGCTCGTACAACATCATGTCAGAATCAAGTAATACAGATCTAGAACATGCGATATATACACTATCAAGTACTGAAAACTAACAGAGAGATGTACTCGTCTGAGGTCCTGAGCAAATAATATGAAACGGTGTCCGAACTTGTGTCACACAAACCTATATATAAATTTTTATGTCAAATATGCGATTTGGAATCATAAATAAGCTTAACTAGTCATATTCTAGGTTTCTAGGTCAAAACTAGGTCAGTGGAGTTAAACTTGGTCTTTGCCTAATTTGGGTTTCTAATTTACCTATTTAGTTGGTCCACAAGGCTATATTAGTCAATACCTTGCTACATCTAGGTTTTCTAGGTCAAACCCTAGGTATATAGCCATACTAGTCATAAGGCACTATTTATTATATATCTATATATTTATACTATAATATCTTAAAGTATCATATTAATACCTTAGTATCTAGGATACCTTACACTATATGCATTTACCTTACCCTTGCAAATACCTTGATTTATAACTAATACTTTAGTTCACTAGTTATCTACCCATTCCTATTCAATGGTACTTGGGTATCATTACCTACACCACTCTTTAACACTCCAACTTATACCTACACTAGACTCTAGACTCTGATACACTACTCTCACTCTTACACCTATGTACTATACTTTACCTCATGTACCAAAATCAATTGTGCACTACTGCACAGACTATTACACACATAACTATTCTATTAGATACTTACCTACAATAGTATCTATCACTTGATACTAAATACCCCATACCTTAACTACCTATCCAATACTCTAACCTAAACATCCTATTCTCCAACCTAACTCTACACTATTCCCCAAGTTTTTATGCTGCCCAAACTACAGTTGCAAGTGCACTTAATGCACTGCACTTAACCTTCCTACATCTCACTCACCTTATATATTTTCACATGCTGAACACTCTTGCAGAACCCTTAAAACTGTGCCCTTGCACAGTACATACTTGACTCAGGCAGTATATTACCTGTGCACTCTTGCAGAACAGAGTCTGATGGTGCTGCCCTCAGAGGCGACGAAGTAACCGACCTCGCTGACACTGCGCCTGAGCGCTGGGAACGCATCTTCAGCGGTATCCTGAAGAAAGATTGCAACAAAGGATTCAATATTAAGCAAGATACGATATCGTCAAGGAAGGACATAATTATTCGAAGTAAAGCATGCATTCAGATAGATAAAGATAGCAAGCAATAATTGAAAGTGTTTCCTAGTTGTGATTGAGTATACTCTTAGCCTACATCCTATATCCTAAAACAGTCTCATAGTAGTACAACTAAGTCGTTGCACTACCACGACATCGCTCTAATTGCGTCTCTGGACCTGTATGGGTCACCACTAAAAATATGTCACGACCCGCACCCAGAATAAGGGCATAAGTGGTGAACAACGCCCAGCCTATGCCGCAGCATCGACGGTAGAACGTTGTCTGAGTCAACATAACTATCTACACATCTCACATAATATATACATAAGTTACCTATCATGCTATCTCAACTCCAAATGGAGGACAATATGATAATATGGTAATGATAAACAATACTCAATCATAATAACAAACTAGAGGAAGATTGGCACGATATTGATTAGAAGTAAAAGGAAAACATCAATCACAATACAAGTCCAATCTCAACATAAGTCTCAAAATAATAATACATGCCATAAGTCTACTAAGAAACAAAAACATCTCATAAAGAAAAGTCTGTCTCTCCAGCTGGTGATACTATCTCAAGAGGCTCTATGGGTACTGGCTCTGCTGCCTCACCATCCTGTGGCCCGTAATACGTAGGATACCAGTCCTCTAATGAATCATCTGAAAAATATATTCAGTCAGGATTTGAGCAAAGTACAACCCAATAGCAGTTCCAATAATCAACAAAAACTATGAAACAACAATAGCAATGAAAATAAATGATGGAAGTAACTGAACTAACAGATATCCCGAGCAAGAGTATCATAGTACTTGATGGCAAAAACTGAGAACAATATGGTGATAAGCAATAAGGTAATGTACTGGAATAAATGAAACCACAATAATAAATGTGCCTTGAAATATTAGTAAGATAATATGATCGGCTTGGGCCTAACACGGGCTATATATAAAAGGTGAGCTAGCGTGATCACACATGAGTTTTATGATCTGCTAACTATCACGGGCTACACTATGTTACGGACTATAAGGTATGATCACATATCCAATAATATCTCCCTATTTCCCGACTAGTACACGGATCTGAATCATTATACGTTATAACACGTATATCACACTGCACAGTCTATCATATCATGCACTATAATCACGGTCTATATAATCCCGAAGATATCACGGTAATCATTGAGTAATCATAAAGCATGATACGGTGATCACTGAGTTATCACGACAATAATATCTCATGACAAGGATCCACGTATACCAATCCTTGTGACCATCGTGTCAGGAATCAAATATCTCAATACTAAATACATGAAACATAGAGACTGTCAAATAAGAAAACTATCAGAGAATATACTCGCCTGATGTCCTGAGCAACGAGTGAGGATCGATGTCCGAACCGGCGTCACAAAGACCTAAAATAAATTTACAGAGTTACTTGGTATTCTAGAAAGATAATCATATTTAAAAGAATAAAATATATGCTTCTAGATCTTTTCTAGGCCAAACGGGTCAAACTAGTCAACTCAAAGTCAAACTAGTCAAACTGATCAACTCTAAGTCAAAATGGTCAACTATAGGTCATAAGTCAATATCTAACTAATACAAGTCATACTAATCTAACTAGCCACTAATACCAATAACTAGGGTAAAGGGGATACTAGGATACCAAGGTTTCCAACTCACCTCTATCTCATATACATACCATATATATAAATATACATTTATCTAATATCAAATGCAAAAGATACAATATACCATACTAGATTACCTTTACCTATCTCAAGTATCAAGCATTGATACTCAACCACTACTCACTAACCTTGGAATTAACTTTAATGTAAAAGAGATACCAAAACACACTACTTAATTGGATACTAACACTAAATTATGATATCAAATCAAATTAATACTAACTTACCAATATCAAATCTAACATAATTCTTATCATACTAATATCAAGTATCAATACTAACATGCTAACTTGATAGTTAATATCTACATTCTAACATCTAACTAATTTAAATACTAACATCAAGTATTACAACACTAACTTACTAACTTCTAATATACATTCTTAACAATAACTCATCTAACTACTAATACCCCAATATCCACCTCTAAACTAACAGTGCTCCCCCTTACTTAAACTCAACTGCAGTGAGCAATTGCTTACTGCTCACTTATCATAGGAGCATTACAGCTACACAGTTAATTGCTGCTCACAGTGAGCTATTCTCACTGCTACATCCTGCAGACAGACCCCCCCTCTTCGGTCCCGATACTGCTCAACTACATACAACCAAGACACACATAATATATAACCCGACCACAACTAGTTCTTCCATTCAAATCACCAACAGCAATGCATAAACCAAATGAAAAATGCACAAATAGTACATTATTGATACTCCTCCATTCTATAACCAGCAGTGAGCAATGCTCACTGTTCTCACTGTTGTTTTCCATACTAATTAACCCACAGCAGTTGCCACTGCAACATTGCAGCTAGAGCAGTTAGCAATGCTCATTGCTCTCCCCTAACCCGACAGTCACCCTTCTCTACTCAATGCTAACTGCAAGTAATTGCCACTGCACCCCTGCTAAAAACCCAATACTGCAGATTATAGAAAGCTATCACTAAACTCCACAACAGCAAGTTTGCCCAAGCACAATGCCAAATAGAATTACACACAAACCCCCATGAGCTAACGAATTCACATAAATCTATATCTATCACTATAAATATATAAATGATCATTTATATCAATATGTAACTAGAAACAAGTGTCCAAACTGAAATTAGAGCATTAGGTGTCCATTTGGGCATTTTGTCAAACACTTGGCATGCGTATCGCGATACGTTGGGACACGCCCATGATACGCACCCCAAATGTATCCAAACTCGACTCAAAGCACATCCACGTGTTCTAAATCACAATTAGGACCTAACAAACCTATTCTCAAATCCTAAGAATGTCATTCTTGGATTTTCCCCAAGATGGCACAAAATACAAAGGAAAAAAGCTCCAAATGGGTCAAGAGAAGCCAAAGCTCCTCCCCATGGGTAGCCCTAATGCAAGGGTGTCCCTAAATGATGTATTAACTCTAACTAAATATATTTTAGAGAGATTAATCACAGATTTACCTATTGGGAGATGGATTCCCAATGCTATGGCTCCAACACCCAAAAGCTTCCAAGAACACAAGCTCCAAGTGCTCTTCTTCTCCAATTTTAGCTTATAGTGTCTTTTAATCTCCTTGGGGAAGAGAATAGGAGATTTTGGGGTTAATTTGGTGGAGTTTTGGTGGTAGGGGGAATGGTGGAAGAAGCTTCTACATTAGGTTTTTATTTGAATGGAGGAAGGAAGAAGAAGATAAAGTTTACTTAAAGGGGAGGGGGACAACCACTTAGGTTTAGGGTTAGCTTAGGCTAAAAGCAAAGTGTCCATAAAGCCCCTCTCTTTAGTCATGAAGAATTGAAATAAGGAGCCACACTCCCGAATAAGTGTTTAGCATAACTTTCTAACAAATTATTCTAGTCTAACTAGAGGCTAACTAAAGTCTAACAAAATGGGTTAATTAGGTAGTCAAGTCAAATTAGTTAGGTCCACTAGGGTCATGACAAATCATATAGTCCACTTACTAATCATAAAACTATAGTTGTATATAATACATAACTCTATCATAATTAATTAAATCATATAATACACTATTTTAGTAAATACACAATTGACCAAAATATCCCTAATCTAGAAATGTGGTAGTTACAATCATACCTACCATAGAAAAATTTTGTCCTCGAAATTTAAGGAAGGAACTAACTACAACAAGCAAACACAACAAGAAAAAAAAAATTATACCTCACGGTTCAAAAAGATAATGGTATCGCTCGCGCATCTGGGCTTCCCTCTCTCAGGTAGACTCTCCTGGAGAGTGATGCCTCCACGCGACGCGTACCAAGAGAATCATCTTATTCCTCAGCACCTTCTTCCTGTGATCCAGAATCTCCACTGGCTGCTTTGGATAACTAAGAGTCGGCCCTACCTGGATCTCTGAGTGATCCAATACATGGCTAGGGTTTTCTACCGTCTTAGATGCGACAAATGGAATACATTGTGCACTCCCTCTAGTGCAGGTGGTAATTCTAGTCTGTAGGCCACTGCACCGACCCTCTTAAGAATACTGAAGGGTCCGATGTACCGTGGATTAAGCTTTCCACCTCCACCAGAGCGAATTCTGTCCCATGTCAGAGAAATTCTTAAGAATACGAGATCGCCAACCTAACACAAAATACAGCCTAAGCACTATAAACAAAACAAATCAATCACAAGCAAAACAAACAAAACCTATACCTCAAACTCTAATAGTCTCCGGTGGCTATGAGCCCAATGCCGTTGTCTGTCCTGCGCCACCTGAAGTCTTTCCCTGATAAGTTTTACCTTCTCAGCTGTATCCACGACCATCTCAGGTCCCAATAAGGCTCTCTTACCAACATCATCCCATGATAATGGAGTACGGCATTTTATTCCATATAACGCCTTAAATGGTGACATCTCGATACTGTCCTGGTAGCTGTTGTTATAAGCAAACTCTACTAGGTGAAGATGATCCTTCCAAGAGCCTCCAAAGTCCAAAACGTAAGTACATAGCATATCCTCGAGAGTCTAGATAGTCCTCTCTGACTGTCCGTCTATCTGAGGGCGATATGCGGTACTAAATTTGAGTTGGGTGCCCAAGCTAGCCTGCAAACTCTTCCATAAGTGGGATATGAAACGACTATCCTGATCCGAGACTATGCTCACAGGAACTCCATACAATCTGACTATCTACCGTACATTTATCTTTGTGAGCTTCTCTGTATATATACCCACTTTAAATGGCAAGAAGTGGGCTGATTTGGTCAACCTGTCTACGATGACCCAAATCGTGTCTTTACCTCATGGAGAACGCAGAAGCCCTGATACAAAATCCATCATCACGTTCTCCCACTTCCACTCTGGAATGGATAAAGGCTGAAGCAATCCACCTGGTCTCTGTCTCTCTGCCTTTACCAGCTGGCATACCAGACATCTGGATACGAAGCTCCTCACCTCCAGTTTTATACCATACCACCAAATGTGCTCTCTCGGATCCCTATACATCTTGTTGGAACCTGGATGCATAGATTACTGAGATCGATGCGCCTCCTGAAGAACTTTCTCGATGCCCCACTCAGTACACTCAATCTGGCATCGTGCCGCAATGATCCATCCTCTGCAATAGTGACATCCTCTGCCAATCCCTTTCAGACATGCACTCTGATGCTCCCTAGAGACTCATCCTCGAAATATGCGGCTCTATTCCGGTCCATCAGCTCAGACTGTACCTGAAGTCTCCACATCTGTGCCGTGACTCTAGGAACTAGCACCTCGATACCCAAACTGTCAAGATCTGCCAATAAGTGCCTGTCTCTCATTAAGTACATAGCTACTGGATACCTGCTCAAGGCATCCGTGACTACATTAGCCTTTTATGGATGGTTCTGCAATGATATGTCAAAATCCTTCATCAACTCCAACCATCATCTCTGTCTCATGTTAAGCTCTTTCTGTGTAAATACATACTTCAAGCTCTTATGGTCTGTAAAGATCTCCACACGCTCTCTGTACAAGTAGTATTTCTACACCTTTAGAGCAAAGATGACTGCTGCCAACTCCAAGTCATGGGTAGGATAATTCTTCTCATAAGGGAATAATTGCCTGGAAGCATAGGCAATCACCTTCCCGTTCTGCTGCAACATACATCCCAAACCCTTACCCGAAGCATAATTATATATGGAAAATCCTCCCATTCCTGATGGCAATGTCAATATTGGAGCCGTAGTTAACCTCTTTTTTAGCTCCTCAAATGCGGCCTGACACTCCTCCGTCCAGACGAACTCCACATCCTTCATGGTTAGCCTGGTCATCAGCTACAATCCTGGAGAAATCCTGAATAAATCTCAGATAATAGCCTGCCAATCCAAGAAAGCTCCTGATATTCGCTACTAAACTCGGGGTAGACCATGACTCGACTGCTGATATCTTCTTCGGGTCTACTGAGATTCCGTATCCTGCCATCACATGCCCGAGGCATTCAAACTTATCAGGAAAGAACTCACAATTCGAAACCTTGCCATAAAGCTTCTCCTTCCTGAGGGCCTCCAGAACTATCCTCAGGTGCTTCTCATGATCCTTCGAGGTCTTTGAATAAATTAATATATCATTAATGAATATCACCATAAACTAATCCAGGTACTAATGAAATAACTTATTCATCAGGTTCATGAATACCAACGGGGCATTGGTCAACCCAAATGGTGTCACCAAGAACTCAAACTGTCCATATCGAGTCCTGAAAGCTTTCTTCAGAATATCTTCCTTCTTCACTTTTACCTGATGGTACCCCGACCGCAAATCTATCTTTGAGAATACCTTCGGTCCGCTCAATTGATCAAACAAATCATCAATCCACGACAATGGATATTTATTCTTGATAGTGAGATTGTTGATAGCCCTGTAGTCGATACATATACGTACCAACCCATCATTCTTCGGTACAAACAATACCGGAGTATCCCACGATAATGAAATAGACTTGATAAAGCCTTTGTCCTATAACTCATCCACCTGCTTGTTCAACTCTGTCAGTTATCTGTTGTTAACCCTATAGATGTGCTATGATATCGGCTCTACGTCTGGCACCAAATCTATCGAGAACTCAATATCTTGGTCTGGCGGCAAACTCGGTAATTCCTCCGGAAAGACATCTATAAATTTTGCAATCAAAGGATGTGGCGGCTCCTGCTCTTCCACCGAAGCTCCACGGAAGACTCCCTCGCTCTGCCCCACTGCTCCTCTGGCAAACTCAAACTCTGGCTCTCCTGACGTATAAAATAAAACTCTGCCTCCACGATAATCAATACTAGCATGGTGCCTACTCAACCAATCCATCCCGAGTACTATGTCGTAGCTCAGAAGTGACATTACGAGTAGACACACACTTAACTCTCGGCCACCCAGAGAAACTCTTCGATCATTGCAAACATCACTGACCAAGATAATGCCACCCCCAGTCGTAATCTTTCAAGTTTTCGCCAACGGTTCAGTCTCAATATGATGCTTCAAAGCAAAACATACAGATATAAAACTATGTGAAGCACCGGAATCAAATAAAGCATGAGATAAAAAAGAATCAAGTAAGTCTGAACTTGAGATGACATCTCTGGCTGGCTCCTCTTCCTCGACCGTCAAGGCAAAAGCTTGCCCCTTTCGTTGAGTATCTCTCTGCTGCTGCTGCTGCTGGTGCTGAGTGGGCCGCTTCTGTTGGGACAGTAATGGAGGTCCCCTCTGCTGTTCCACTGGTGGTCTCGCAGTTGCTCTCTGTGCTTGGTCTCTGCCCTGACATGCTCGAATGGGAGCTAGAACACAATCTCGCAACTAGTGGCCTATCTCCCCACAATAGAGGCACATCCCAAGATTCTTCCTGCAGACCTCTTGTGTATGTCCCATCTTCCTATAATAAGTGTACTGTGGGGCATGCTGTGCTGGTCTCGGTGCCTGATGTGTCAGCTGCAACGGTGCCCGGAATGTTACCTGAAATTGCTGTCTCGGCTGCTATTGAAAGTGCCTCTACTGCTGCTGGTAAAAGTGAGGCCGCTTTGCTGGGCCCGCACTACTACTAGCCCCTGAATGATCTATCATACTCTTGGAGCCGTGCTCCAAATCATCCTCTTTCCGCTGTGCCTCTGCAAGAATCTCCTCAAATGTAGCGGTACGGTGTCCACTAGTATAAGATTTAATCTCCCTGTTCAAACCTTTTCTTAACTTTTGAGCATTCCCCCGAGGATTTTGCCCCTCCACGAAGTGACCCAATCTACAGTACTCCGCTGCATACTCATCCATCGTCATACCTCCCTGGACGAGATACTGAAACTGGCTCTCTAAAGATGTTAGAGCCGCATCTGGAAAGAACTTTTTTTGAAGAGCTCCTTAAATGCTTCCCAATTAAGTCCCGGTGTTGAGATCCTGGGGTCCGTCCTGAACCAAGTCAATGCGATATCAAACATCATGCTTCCTGCAGCCTCTGTCTGCAACCTCTCTGGAATTTGTACCAGCCGCAGGTTCCTCTCAATGTCTTTTATCCAATCATCTGCAAAAATAATCCCCGCAGTGCCTTTAAAGTCCTTCGGCCCCATCCTCTTAAAGTCTATGATAGTTCCCGACCTTGGCTGCTGCGGGGTGAACTGAGGTGGAGCTACCTGTGGCTGGACCAAGGCAACTCTCTCGACTGCAGTGAGTTCTAGCTGGTGAGCATTTTCAATGCCCTGTCGCATAACCTCTAACTGGTGCTGTTGGGCCTTTATCATCTGCTGAAGAGCGCAAACACCTGCGTCTGATCAACTGCGGGTGGTGGAGGTGGAAGCTCCTCTAAGACTGTCGGCACTGTCTTCTTTACGGGAGGTAGAGCACCCCTAAAAGAGGTACTGGTGCTGCCCTCAGAGGTGACGAAGTGACCGACCTCGCTGATATCGTGCCTGAGCGCTGTGAACGAGTCTTCGCCGGCTTCCTGAAGATAGATTGCAACAAAGGAATTAATATTGAGTAAGATACGGTATCATTAAGGAAGGACAAAATTATTTGAAGTAAAGCAAGCATTCAGATAGATAAAGATAACAAGCAATAAGTGAAAGTGTTTCCTAGTTGTGATTGAGTATATTCTCAGCCTATATCATATATCCTAAAACAGGCTCGTAGTGGTATGACTAAGTCGTTGCACTACCACGACATCGCTATAATTATGACTCTGGACCCGCATGGGCCACTACTAAAAACATGTCATGATCCTCACCCGGAATAATGGTATAAGTGGTGAATAACGCCCAGCCTATGCCGCAGCATTGGCGGTAGAACATTGTCTGGTCAATATAACTATCTACACATATTGCACAATATATACATAAGGTACCTGTCATACTATCTCAACTCCAAATGGAGGACAATATGATAATATGGTAATGATAAACAATACTCAATCACAATAACAAACTAGAGGAAGAATGGCAAGATATGGATTAGAAGTAAAAGGAAAACAGGAATCATAATACAAGTCTAATCTCAACATAAGTCTCGAAATAATAATACATGCCATAAGTCTACTAAGAAACAAATACAGCTCATAAAAAAAGTCTAAGTCTCTCCAGCTGGTGATACTATCTCAAGAGGCTCTACGGGTACTAACTCTCCTGTCTCACCATCCTGCGGCCCATAATACGTAGGACACCAGTCCTCTAATGAATCATCTGAAAAATATATCCAGTCAGGATTAGAGCAAAGTACAACCCAATAGCAGTTCCAATAATTAACAAAAACTATGAAACAATAATAGCAATAAAAATAAATGATGGAAGTAACTTGACTAACAGATATTTCGAGCAAGAGTATCATAGTACCTAATGGCAGAAACTGAGAACAATATGGTGATGAGCAATAAGTTAATGTACTAGAATAAAGCAAACCACAATAATTAATGTGCCTTAAAATATTAGTAAGATAATATGATTGGCTTGGGCCTAACATAGGCTATATATAAAAGGTGAGCTAGCGTGATCACACGTGAGTTGCATGATCTGCTAACTATCACGGACTACACTATATCCCGAAATATAAGGTACGATCACATATCCACTAATATCTCCCCATTCTCCGACTAGTACACGGATCTGAATCATGACACGTTATAACACGTATATCATACTGTACGGTCTATAATATCATGCACTATGATCACGGTCTATATAATCACGAAGATATCACGGTAATCACGAAGCACGACACAGTGATCACTGAGTTATCACGATAAGAACATCTCATGACAAGGATCCACGTATACCAATCCGTGTGACCATCGTGTCAGGAATCAAATATCTCAATACTAAATACATGAAACATAGAGACTGTCTAATAAGGAAACTATCAGAGAATGTACTCGCCTGATGTCCTTGGCAATTTGTGAGGATCGATGTCTGAACCGGCGTCACAAAGACCTAATATAAATTTACAGAGTTACTTGGTGTTCTAGAAAGTTAATCATATTTAAAAGAATAAAATATATGCTTCTAGGTCTTTTTAGGCCAAACGGGTCAAACTAGTCAACTCAAAGTCAAACTAGTCAAACCGATCAACTCTAGGTCAAATTGGTCAAACCGGTCAATACTAGGTCAAACTGATGAACTATATGTCATAAGTCATTATCTAACTTATACAAGTCAAACTAATCTAACTAGCCACTAATACCAATAACTAGGGCAAAGGGGATACTAGGATACCAAGGTATCCAACTCACCTCTATCTCATATACATACCATAAATATAAATATACATTTATCTAATATCAAATGCAAAAGATATAATATACCATACTAGATTACCCTTACCTATCTCAAGTATCAAGCATTTATACTCAACCACCACTCACTAACCTTGGTATTAACTTCAATGTAAAAGAGATACCAAAACACACTACTTAATTGGATACTAACACTAACTTATGATACCAAATCTAATTAATACTAACTTACCAATATCAATTCCAACATAACTCTTATCATACTAATATCAAGTATCAATACTAACATGCTAACTTGATAGTTAATATCTATATTCTAACATCTAACTAATTTAAATACTAACATCAAGTATTACGACACTAACTCACTAACTTCTAATATACATGCCTAACAATAACTCATATAACTACTAACACACCAATATCCACCTCAAAACTAATAGTGCTCCCCCTTACTTAAACTCAACTGCAGTGAGCAATTGCCCACTGCTTACTTGATTATAGGAGAATCACAACTACATCAGTTAACTGCTGCTCAAAGTGAGCTATTCTCATTGCTACTTCCTGCAGACAGACCCCCCCTCTTCGAGCTCGACATTGCTCAACTACATACAACCAAAACACACATAATATATAACCCGACCACAGCTAGTTCTTCCATTCAAATCACCAACAGCAATGCACAGGCCAAATAAATAATACACAGACAGTGCATTACTGATACTCCACCATTCTATAACCAATAGTGAGCAATGCTCACTGTTCTCACTGTTGTTTCCCATACTAATCAACCCACAGCAGTTGCCACTGCAACATTGCTGCTACAACAGTTAGCAATGCTCACTGCTCTCCCCTAACTCGACAGTCACCCTTTTACACTCCATGCTAACTGTAAGCAATTGGCACTACACCCATTGCTAAAACCTAATACTGCAGATCACAACAAGCTATCACTAAAATTCACAACAGCAAGTTAGCCCTAGCACAATGCCAAATAGAATCACTCACAAACCCCTATGAGCTAATGAATGCAAATAAATCTATATCTATCACTATAAATATATAAATGATAATCTATATCAATATATAACTAGAAACAAGTGTCCAAACTGCAATTAGAGCATTGGGTGTCCATTTGGATATTTTGTCAAACACTTGGCATGAGTATCGCAATACGTTGGGACACATCCATGATACTCACCCCAAATGTATCCAAACTCGACCCAAAGCTCACCCACGTGTTCTAAATCATAATTAGGACATAACAAACCTATTCTCAAACCCTAAGAATGTCATTCTCGGATTTTCCCCAAGATGGTACAAAACACAAAGGGGAAAAGCTTCAAATGGGTCAAGAGAAGCCAAAGCTCCTCCCCATGGGTAGCCCTAATTCAAGGGGGGGGTTCCTAAATGATGTATTAACTCTAACTAAATGTATTTTAGAGAGAATAATCACAGATTTACCTATTGGGAGGGATTTTCAATGTTATGGCTCCAACACCTAAAAGCTTTCAAGAACACAAGCTCCAAGTGCTCCTCTTCTCCAACTCTAGCTTTTAGTGTCTTCTAATCTCCTTGGGGAAGAGAATGGAATAATTTTGGGTCAATTTGGTAAAGTTTTGGTGGTATGGGGAATGGTGGAAGAAGCTTCTAAATTAGGTTTCTATTTGAATGTAGGGAGGAAGAAGAAGATGAAGTTTACTTAAAGGGGGAGGGGGCCGGCCACTTAGGTTTAGGGTTAGCTTAGGCTAAAAGAAAAGTTTCCATAAAGCCCCTCTCTTTAGTCATGAAGAATTGGGAGAAGGAGCCACACTCCCTAATTGGTGTTCAGCATAACTTTCTAACTAATCATTCTTGTCTAACTAGAGACTAACTAAAGTCTAACCAAATGGGTTAATTAGGTAGTCAAGTCTAATTAGTTAGGTCCACTAGGGTCATGACAAATCATATAGTCCACTTACTAATCATAACACTATAGTTGTATATAATACATAACTATAGCATAATTAATTATATCAATATAATATAATATTTTAATAAATACACAATTGACCAAAATACCCCTAATCTGGAAATATGGTAGTTACAGAAATAATGAGAAATGACCCACTAGGTATTCCATCAAACACTTGGTTTTTCACCTCTGAGTTTTCCAAAATGGACACAAAACTCAATGTAGCTTCCACCATAGGCCTCCTATGGACCTAGTTCTTCTTCCTATGGGTAGTCCTAAGCCATATGAAGGTTCCTATTAGTCTATTATACTATTCTAGAATTGAAATGATAAGAAAATAAGATTTAACCTATTGAGAGATGGTTTCCCAATCTAGCTCCTTCAAGTGGGCACAAAAGTGAGAAATGAACACCAAATCCTAGCAAAACTCCTCTTCTACTAGCCTCTTGAAATCTTCAAGCTTTTAGCTCTCCTTGGTGATAAGAATGAGAGGGTTTGGGATTGGTTATGACATATTTGGTGGAGGGAATAAAGGAATTTGAGGAAGAAGTAAATGAAGGAGGAAATAAATAAAGTAGAATAAATTAATGGAGGCTCTCCCTCTCTTATTAGGATTATTTGGTTCAAAATGTCTAAAATGACCTCCAAGTTGTCATGAAGAGTTATTTAATAAATGAGAGTTTAACTAATATTATTTCTAATTTAATTACAAGGGGTTATTCACTCATTCCCACTTCTATAACTAGTCAACCATGACTAAACCAAATGGATTGCACTAATGGTCATGTCAAGTCTAGTTGGGTTCACTTAGGTTCATTAATAATTAGTCTAACTAAGGGGCTAACATACAACCATCATATATATATATATATATATATATATATATATATATATATATATATATATATATATATATACAACTTTATCCATTATTATGAAATAAAGATATATCAATAATAAATAATACAAAATAACAAAAATACCCCTATCCTGAAGTGGTAGTGACAACTGACATGACCAATAACACCTTGCAGAATACCGAAGTAAGCCACAATGTGCTAAGGTTGTCTAGAAGACATATGAATGAACTCTAGCATGCTATGATGTCAGTCCTAAGGCCGAAAAATCCTATCATCTCAATCCATCAACATCAAGTACATGAGTATATCATATATGAAAGTAAAAAGGTATCCTAAATTACATACCATATATGATCATGAAGCTAGTGAATACAAAATGCTGCACTAGCAGAGTATAATTATACATGATCAAATATACCGGCCATGGTCTAATACATACATCAGGTTGACCGAAGTCAGAGAAGTGATCTCAAAATAAGGGGCTAACACTGCCTTTTGCTAAAATACTACAGAAAATAAATAACACTATAGGGAGTGGAGGAAGAAAACCCACTCGCGAGCTTCGGCCGCGGTCCTACGAGTGCGAGCCATCTTGCTAGAAGTACGGTGGACCCTGGTTCTCCTCAGGGTAATCTGGCCATACAAAATCAGTGGGGTCAGAACCCCAAGCAACAAGTACCACAAAGGAGCTCAAGGTGATAGACCAAATACATCACAACATACGTTAGAAAAGAGTCAAAAAATTAATATGGATCGAGACTTGTACGGTACCAATGTACTTGTCTCAAAAATATAATTAGAAGAGCTGATAACAAGTGCTATAAAGGAAAGTAAGGCAATGAGCGACAAGAGGACATAGGAACTACTCTGGATCGGGACCACAACCCTTAAACTAAAAAGGACCGGGGTTGCAGACCTTCACCCGAGCAGAACTTAGCACCCTAACCATGCGCCGAAAGAATAAATTAAAATGGTTAGTTTAACGAATAGACATACATTCATTGCACGACCAACCATGCCTACGACTTGCTATAATGAACTAACTAGGGTTATCACTAACCTATTTACTAATAAATGCATGCTATGAAGAATATTGAACTTATAAGCATAAACTTAAACTTGTTATCATAAACTTTCTTTATAAACATAAACTTGTCTTGTAACATAAACTTGTATATAAACTTATCTTATAAGTGTCGCAACCACCATAAGCTTGGTCAGTCATGGATCCATTGCCTAGAAGGGTTGTTCCATGCTGCATGGAGCCCTTAGAGATCGGGGTAGCCGGTAGCAATATTCTTCCCTCCCAATGATCTAGGTAAATCTTATCTTATTTAATCATTACTAAATTATTTTAAATTCTCGAGTCGTGGACACTTGAGAACTTTCCTAGAATGACAAGTTACGAGCTTTTCACAAGTTATCATATTCGCGATAATTGGACAATACTCACACTCGATTGTTCGATTCAAAATGCAAAGAATTTTCATACACAAACATTCTCACGATGTCGTGAGGATCATGAACTTGTACATAATCTTGTCTCGTAAACTACAAGAAAAACTTGTCTGGTAACATAAACTTATGTATAAGAAAGCACACAACAATAATCGCTAAAAGGAGTTATTAAATGGATATAATTAAAATGAACACAAAATGCGCACAAGAATTCCTGGTCGCATGCGTCCACTGGTCGCATGCGCCCACTGGCCGCATGGACTCACTGGCCGCATGGACTCACTGACCGTATGTACCCTAGTGCTGAGTGATGGATCATAAATCTGTGTCAGAGAGAATTGACTAAAGATGATTGATGTGACATGCCATAAAATGTGTCAGGGAGAATAAGACAAGAATTATAATCATCATAAAAAGATGTGCAAAGGGCTAAGCAGAGTTATGCGTCCACAAGAAAAATAGGCGCATAGAGGAACTTTCGCATAAGTCCGCTTGCCGCATGCTCTCTCGGCCGCATGGGTATTTTCTTTGGGCTTAGAGAATTTCTCATTCATTCATCGAGTGAATAAATACACAAGGAGTTCCAGAATACTTTGTGTAATAAACAATCATACATCCAACAAGATGGATGCATGCTGGTTGGCTATACGACAAATAGTCTAAGTAGCATGGAGGTCAGGCCGAATAGAACTCTCAGCCGCATATGATGCTGGCCGCATGAGAACTTTGCCTTCTCCAAATAGCAGGTTTAGCATGGAAAAAACACAAAAAATTTGAAAACTATTTTCTCCTTAAAAACTTTATTTTAACTCCGAATCAAGTGAATCAAAAGCCAAAATGCTCGAAATAAAGTGCTCCATCCACCATAAAAACCTTTTTTTCTTTCTAAAATACCATGTTTTAGTAGATAAAAACCACAAAAAATACATGAAACCCATGAAAACCCTATGCTTCAAATTCAGATCTACTCAAATATACTCATCAAAATCCAAAACTCCAAGAACTAAATATGATCAAAAACTCAATGAGAAATTTTTTCATCAAATATATTTTTAAAATAACATATATATAAAAATTCAAAAATAAAGACTTCACCATTGAGCAAGATGTACTTGCCTTGGGTGGCTCCTAGCCTCTACCTCTCACGGTCCTAGTCACAACAACTTCTTCCTGGGGCTAGGGTTGGCTAGAGGGAGCTTCAAGGAGAGGAGGAAGAATGAAGTAAGAAGAGTGAAACGAGAAAAATGAGTGAGGAGAGAAAAAATGCTCATATATATACTAAGAGGAGAGAAAGATGGTTTAGTAATGGGTTCAATCAAATAAACTGAACCAAGTGTCCATTCTACATACGGGTCCTAAACCGGGTCTATGGCAATGCCAATGGGTATTCTACTAGTCTCAGATATCCTCTCTCAATAACAGAAATACATTACCAGGAAAAATTAAATTCTAGAAATTCAAGAAATACCAAATCTGGGATCGGGTGTGACACCTCATTACCTTAACCAATACCTTAACATATTATCCCGTATCCTAGTTTCTAGACTAATACCTTAGCTAATGCCATTATCTTTACCAATACCCAATACCTTAACTCATACCTTGATACCTAACCCATTATCCAAGCTAGACACTACCATTACCATGGTATCTTAATCCAATACCTAATATCATAACCTTACCTTAGTATCCTAGTATTACCTCATACTAGTTCTAATATTTTGGTATCTTGGCATTCTAAATACCTTAATACACCCTAGGATACCATACTCTAATTTACCCCACACAAACTCTACTTGTTTGTACATGGTACCACATTAAGTATCATATGATACCAACCCCCAAGATACTAACACATGACTATAACCTACACTTACCATATATCCATGATACTCATCCTACTCTTGGCACTTGGCATCTTGATATTACCCATTACCTAGTTTTAATATCCAATATCTTAGTATCTTGACCAATACCTTATCCTCCTAGATACTTACCCAATTAACTCTATTACTAATACTTGATACCAAATAGGATACCTTAATCACGCCCCAATACTCACTTACCCTCACTCATGATACTTGAGTGTCATGATACCAATATTCTCATGGTACCCAAGTATCAAACTAGTACCTTGTCCCAAACTCTAATACCTTGACACATAACTTACCTATACTTGGCTCACTTGATAACCACTTGTGTCAATACTAACACATGCACACACACACAAACTAACACATATTACCTAACACTCACTACCAGAATAAGTCAAATTAGCGATGTCTAAAAACGTCGCTAAATGGCCAAAAAATGTCGCTAAATAATTTTAGCGACGTCTTTAGCGACATTATGTTGAAGTCGCCTTTAAGCTAGTTGCTGACAGAAAAAACGTCACAAAACGTCGCTATTTCGACGTTTTCCAACGACGTAAATGCGTCGCTATATTAACGACGTGTAGCGACGCAACGTTGCTAAATTTGCGACGTCTTGTTTGTCGCTATATGTCGCTAAAATTTTTTTTAGCGACATTGTGCGACGCATTTAGCGACGTTATATTGACCTGACAATACTGCCATGTCAGCAATTTGCGACGGCCAGCGACGTATTTAGGGACGTGTATAGCGACAGGGATAGCGACGTATTTAGCGACGTAATTAGCGACGTGCGTAAACGTCACAAAATGTCGCTAAAGATACAGTGAAAAAATAAAAATAATAAAAATTGAATTGTTTCCAAACCATTCTTCCTGCAGTTTTTGAATTCACAATTTGTACAAATAGACCCGGAGCAACCCTCCGTTGAATTTTCTGTATTCACCGACCCCCTTCGGTTGAACACTCAATACCGGTAAATTAACATACATTTAATATGAATAATATAGTAAAATTTAAAGAAAATAAAATATTGAGATTATAAACCGAGTAAGGACAAAATCTCGTCGTAAATAATACAACAAATATCCACACAACTGAGTCTGAAAGCCTCATCCTAAAGAATACAAGAAATAATGTCTGAATGCCTCAAAAATAAAGAATATTCATAAATGACCAAATATCATAGGTCTGAAACATAAATAATTAATAAATGGTCCTAACTAGGACTATTACGGATCTGCAGGAGGATGACCACCGGCGTGCATCATGGATAAGAACAGATCATACTACTCCCGTAAAATTGACACCGATGTCGATGGAGAAGGCAGTAATGTCGGTGGAGTCTGTGTTGATGAAGGCGCACCAGGAGGACGTATCTGCTCCAACTCTACTAGTCGATGGTTGTATGAATCCATAGTAGATAACAGCCTCGTATTGCTCTGAACCATTGAATCCTGCATCATCGTCAGCCTCTCGCCCATGGACTGCTGTGATGCCTGCAGCTCCGTCACGCTGTGCTCTGTCGATGCTCTAAGATCAGCTGTCATATCTCGGAGCTCCATGATGCTGCGCTCGAGCATATCAAATCATGCGATGAGCGTCGCATCTTTCGCCTGCGGCTGGGACAGGGGTTGCTCCTCCATTCTTCGTAATAACTCATCACGGAGAGACGCAATCTGACGGTCAACGGTCTCCTGGACTCGAGCCGACGACTGCGAGGGCTGTGGAGAATGTGCACTTGTCGAGGAGGCCCTAGATGACTGCTTCGCAACCAGGGCGCCATAGGATCCCGTACCGTAGTACGTACCCCTCTGGAGACTACCAGCGGCGGTCACCCACAGCTCGTCCGCCGACGGAGCTGGAGAGGGCTGCGAGAAAGTACCAGCCTCTCCCGCTGTAGGTGTACTAGCAGTCGCCCGCTCACGCAGCCTAAGATACTCGGCCTAGAAAATTTTGGATACTCGATAATTGCCTAAGTTATATTAAAATTAACACAAAATAAAGTAATACTTACATAGGTCTTCGAGGCCCTCTCATCAATGAGATTCCCGCCCTTTCGATGGGTGGCCAGGAAGACGGTCACCATGTTTGCATCCTCACCCCTCTATACCTGTTAAAAATATATTATTTAGTACTAAAATTAAACATTTTTTCTTACTACTATTTTATCGTACTTGTATTAAAATAATATATCTGAAATAAAAAATATATCAAACGATAGAAATATTTCGTCATCAGAATCGAGCCACCACACCACTTTGCTGCCTTCTGCCTAGCCGCCTTGGCCTTCTCAGACCTTTCCTTGTACCTCAGATTATCGAATCTAGCCCTCATCGCAGTCTACTGCTCAGGCGTGATCCAACCTTGGATCGATTTTCCAACGCGATCATGAGCCTTTTGATCATCCAGAGCATCACGGATAAGCTTGGTGGCAATGGCAGGAAATATCTGCTCGATCAACTCGGTCCAGTGCGGAGGATAGAAATACGTTTTCTACAATAACTAATTTAGTAAGTTATATAATATGTATAAATTAGATGATTGATATAATATACTTTTACCTTGAAGTACGCAAACCAGAACGCCTTCCTCTTCTTCGGAGCTTCAGAGTAGTTGATCCAATGGACACCATAGTTGTTCCTCAAAAAGAGGCCCAAGCGTCTCTGTACCGATGAGGGATGATATCTATACAGAGATAATTATTTTTATCAAAAAAGTCAATATATGATGAATAAAGAAATACATGATATATTTGATGCTAAACCATCTAATTGACTTACTTTGTACCGTTGGCCCAAATCTTTGTCCTCGTCTCCTCCGGAGGTACGCATGGAGGATCTAGCTGATGTTGGGACGACGTCGGCTCGACCTCCTCCATATGCTCATCTGTCTCCATGGTTCCGTCAGCAGGAGGAACGCTGGACGAGGGAGTAGTATCAGGCCTGAAACTACTCGTCCCAGGAGTGATGCCACGTAATATCGTCGCAGTCGGAGATGTGACTGGTCAATATACTGGAGTACTAGGCGACGAGGATCCAGAACCAACAGTAGGCAGTATCGGAGGAGCACTCCGTCTACCTCGGGACCTGTCGAACCCTCCGTGTCGTCCTGTCATACCTGATAACAATATATGATGAATAAAGAAATACACAAATATATAGTACATTCTACAGTCAAAATGTTATGCATATCTCACAATATTCATAGAATTGCACAGTAAATAACTAGTGGTGTCACAAGTCTAAATGGATAGTACATTCTACAGTCAAAATATAATACATATCTTCGTTAAAATAGTACATTCTACAGTCAAAATATAGTACATTCTTCAGACAAAATATTTTATTTTCAATCATCTTCAGAAAATTTATCATGTTCGCCTTCCTCGTCCTCCTTTTCCTCTTCCTCCTCATCTTCACTTTAATCTACTTCATCTTCATCTTTGTCTTCGTCTTCCTCTTCGAATAATTCTACATCTTTTACATTATTAGTCGTGTAATGAGTAACTTCTGTTGAGTCCACATCTACAATATTTGTTACAAGAGGTAGCTCGTCCTCCTGATAAGCTATTTCGTCAACGTCAAAGATATTTCTAGCTTTAGTCTTGCATACTGCCCACCAATCCGACCTCGCTGTCTCTTATCTAGGATAAGTTGTGAAGTACACGAGCTGAGCCTGACCTGATACGATAAATGGTTCGTAGCCTTGATGTCTACGCTTGTAGTTTATATCCAGAAGGCCATGCTTGTCATTTTTTTAACCTTGATCTTGAATCTGATTGAACCATTCATACTTGAATAACATAATCTTAGCAGGTTCTGTGCCATAATTATATGTCAACTCCATAATCTCTCTTAAGATGCCAAAGGAATCATTGCCTGGATCGACGTCTTTGTAGTTCGAAGATTTGATTCACAAACAACTATTTTTCGTGGAATCAAGATCCAGAAAGCTGTCTCTGATCGGAGCATTTGTTGACTTGAACCTAAACCCAATCATACAGAAACTTGGCCATATTTTGATGGCAGTAATTGGTCCCTTGGCTAGAGTTCTAATAGATTCAGTCTCGGGTGTTATTAGACGATCGACCTAAATACCAAAGTAGAGATAGTAAGTTATTTATTGTGCAAGTGCATACAGAAAAAGTAATTACCAAGATCCTTACATATGTACTTAACCAAGAAGGAAAATGACGTCTCATTTCTTGTTCTACTTATTCGTTTGTTATATAGGGTCTAACCGACCTCAGCTCATCATTATATGTGCTAAAAAATAATGAAGCAACCGCTGATTAGTAGCATAATAGTAGCTTATACTATTACATTGATATGACATAAACGTGGACGTATTAATTACTTACCCCTCTAGCCTCTCCACTTCATCCTCGTCGTAATTGAGTAATATATACAACTGAGCAGCCCTTAGCTCATCGTCATTCAAATATCCTTTTTTTATTTTCCACGAAGGCTTTTCGGACGCATTGAATACTTTGAGTATTGCATCATTAGATTCCTGATATCCGTCGTCATTTCTCGGAGCTCTCGTTCTATTAGTAGCAACATGAGGTTTGAAATACGTCGAGCAAAAATTTGTAATCTCCTCGAGAACATAAGCTTCACAAATAGAGCCCTCAACCCGTGCCTTATTTTTTACCTTTCTCTTTAGGTGATTCAGATGCCGCTCAAAGGGGTACATCCACCGATAATCAACAGAACCACCAACACGTGCCTCATAGGAAAGATGAATTGGCAAATGCTCCATAGAGTCGAAGAATCCAGAAGGAAACACCTTCTCGAGCTTGCATAGTATTACCGCAATGTCCTTCTCTTGCTTTTCTAGACGATAGAAGAGCAACTTAGTAGAACAAAGATCTCTGAAGAATATGCTGAGCTCTGTCAATAGATCCCAAATGACCTACGGTAAGAATTCCCGAAATGCAATCAAAATTAACCTCTTCATGAATACGTGACAATCGTAGCTCTTCATACCCGCCAGTTTGTTCTCCTTGAGGTCGAAGCATCTTCTCAAGTTCGATACGTACCCGTCTGAAAATTTTAGATCATGAATCCACCTACAAATTCTCCCTTTATCATCATTCTCCAGTGAGAAAACTGACTTAGGCTTCTTTAACTTTCCATTCCCCTCATCTATCAAATGCAATGCAGGACGTCTACATATTTCTTCTAAGTCCAATCTGGCCTTCAGATTGTCTTTCGTCTTCCCCTTTACCTCCATTAAAGTATTAATTATGTTATCAAACATATTCTTCTCGATATGCATGACATCAAGTTTATGTCTGATCAGATTGGTGCTCCAATATGGCAGATCCCAGAATATACTCCTCTTCGTCCAGTTATGGGTGCGACCAAATCCGTCACACTTGTACCCCTTAGCAGGATCTTCGATAGCACTTGGAAAATCTTTCACCTCTTCCCATATCGTGTATCCGGGCTACCTTGGCGGTGGATTGGCCTTCTCCACAATGTCCAAATGAAAATTATTCCTGTTCCTTCGGTATGGATGATCCTTCGGCAGAAATTGTCGATGACAATCGAAGAAGCACGGTTTTCCTACGTGTTTCAAATGAAAAACCTTAGTATGGTCCATGCAATACGGACATGAGAGACAACCATGAGTTCTCCATCCCGATAACATTCCATAGGTCGAAAAGTCATTGATGGTCCACATAAGTGCTGCCCTCATCTAAAATTTTACTTTCTGAAAACATCGTACGTGTTGGCACCTACTTCCCACAGCTGATTCAACTCATCTATCAAAGGCTATAAATTTATATCGATGTTCCTCTTCGGATTGTTCGGACCTGGGATAATAACGGTTAGGAAAATATATGGAGTCTTCATGCACATCCAAGGTGGTAGATTATACGAAGTGACGATCACAGGCCAACATAAATACTGGGAGCCCGAAAGTTCAAATAGGGTAAAATCGTCGGAGGAGAGTCCCAATCTGACATTACGCGGATCTGAAGCAAAATCTGGATACTCTCGATGAAAGTGCTTCAATGCTTCTCCATCGGATGGATGATCCAATACTCCTTCGATCTATTTCCGTCTATGCCAACTCATGTTTGTAATCTTAATGTTTCGTGCGGTATTCCTCTAACGGTGTATAATCTTCACAACCAGGATATAATGGAGTCCTTGCATTCTCCAGCAACTCCATGAACTTTGCAGCATCGGTATTCGGTGCCTCCTCAACTGCATCATGATTATCCGGATCAAAACTAGGTCCCGCCGCATCAAAAACCATGTTCACCCACCCGTCGTCATAAGCAGCGTGGTCGTGACATCCATAAATGGCTCCATATAAGGTTCGAACTCCGATGCTAAAGACACAAGTTCTTCGTGCGTGGTCCACTGATAGTAATTCGGCGTGAAATCCTTCGAGTACAAATGATATGTGACTTCCACTTCTGGATGATATTTCAAGTTGCGATATCTCACACACGGACACTTAATTTTGGTACCGTCTATGTACTGAGGGAACGCCTTAGCGAACTGCAGGAATTGCTGTATACCCTCAATGAATTCATCCCGCACACAGTACATGTCATCAGGATAACGGTTGTACATCTACGAACGATGATGCTGATAGTAATTCATATCCATTTCTAGATACTTCTGCAAAAATGAATAGACATCGTTCAAGTATATACTGATCATTAAATACAGTACATGCACTGATACTCCTAGTCCTAGCATATATACTCATCGTTAAATATAGTATGATTCTCTAGAGGAAGGTAAGAACTGCTCTAACTTGATACACAATGCCCTCTGTTACAGTCTGTGTCCTATAAATCAAATTACTATACAAAGACAAGTCATTTTTGTTGTCAAATTTTACACCCTTTGTGATAGTCTGTGTCATATCTGTGTCAGCGTGTGTGTATCGTATCTGTGTCAGTGTCATGTGCATCTGTGTGAGAGAGAGAGGTCGAACTAATATTACTACCTTAACTAACACAAGACTCTAGACATTACCTTAACGAGACACTTAAAAGTCATGAATAGACTAATACACCAAGGCCTCTCTTGACTTACTGTTACCTGGATTTGATTTTTCCCTTATGCTGCACTTACTGCTACTTGATCATATGCAGCTGCTGCTGCTACCTAATGCATGAATATTGGCCTACAGGTACCCACTCCTTGCTATCACTGTTTTGATGTTGGAGATCTCCTACCTGCACCTAATCTTGTAGTGCACTATTGTGTGCACTGTCTCACTTGAATGCATGAGCTCCCTCAACCTTTTCATCTGAAAGTATTTCTCCACTGAACATACTTTCACTCCTTGATTACACTCAAGTGTTTCTTTACCCCACATCTGTCTCTGATATAGAGTATCAGTTTTTCCAGGCAACTCTTGTTGCTACTGCACAACATAGGCACTGCACTCACTTGCCACTTGCCACCTGGTACTGCTGTTCTTGAGTGTGTATCAACTGATACCACTCCTCATCATAACAGACCTCCCACTAAGTATGATATTCTGTATCAGTTCTTTACTGATACATCTAGCTCAAAACATAACTCCCTATCAGTTGGATAACTGACACTCTTCCAGTTCTATATACTACTGTTACTGCAGTTGCTTACCTGCTCGAGTTTCCTCTCTCACCTTCAACCACTGCTATTACCTTAACCAACACTGTGCACTGTGCACTGCCATCCAACCCAACATTCCCTGCTGCACCTTGCTGCTCACATACTTCCTTTCTTGCAATAATTTAACACAGCAAACACACACCCACACCAACCACATGGACTGAACTCACATGCCCATGGCTAATTGCCAACACACAACACTAACTTATGATAGTGGTGCACAAGTATATGCACCTACTTTCTTACTTATATCACTGCATATATATAACCTCATCAGTGCACATATTTCATACTGGCACTTAAACATCTGCTGCTGTTATATTTGTTGCAACTGCCACTAAGGACAGGGTACCCCCAACCTTGCAGCTACTACTGCTATCTAGTTTCCCCCATACACTCCAAACTGGCCTGCTGTCACTCCACTTAACTTATGTGCACTGCCAACTCCCCATAATCTGTTCACACTTCTTACCACGACCAATAGAACACAGCATACTCAATTTTATAATATAGTCCAATCACCACTTCACCACAGTGCTCATGCACTTGTCTGGCACTCCTATATCCCACATTCACACACACATCAAATGCACCTATGTATACACATGTACAACTGAGCAAATTCCCTTCATCAATATAGGTATCTCACACACACACACACAATGTAAACTCCCTCACCCAAAATAGGTATTTTGTGTATATTTTATATTATTATATTTATTATAGATTATTTTAAATATTGAATTACTTTAGAATATTCTATTAGTTAATTAGAAAATAAATTTCTTAGTATATTTACTTTTGTAAATATTTATTTAGAATTATTTTTAAGCTATTTTAGATTTTTGGAAATTTTTGTAGAATTTTTAGGTAATTAAAACATAGTGAACATAAATTTCTAGGACTTCCATGGTTTACTATGAAATCATACTTGCATATTGTTCCTACCAAATATTTATTTTAGGTTAAAATATTTAATTATATTTTTGTAATTTATTTAGAATTTTAAAAAATTTATTTGGATTTTTGAAATTATTTAGGATTTATTTGGTTATATATAGTCTTAATATTAGATAGATACTAATTTAGTGTTAATAGATATTAATAAGATTATATATAAATTATTTGTATTATCTTTAATTCTATTTAAGATTATAAATTATTGAGATAAACTCAAACTCTATTTTAAATTAATTCAAATCCTGAGCCTACTAGAAATGCAACTTCATGCATATCTTATCCTTATTTAAACTGATCCTAATCATATCTAAATTAGTCAATCCTAGTCTTATTCAATTAAGTAGTCTCAACCATAAATAGTCAAAATTCGTCATAAATTTAGCCTTATTTTCTAGTAGTTATGACGACTTAAAAAGACGATATCTCCTAGCTCCGGACTCCAAACGTGCTCCAGTTTTTTTTGTTAGAACTATATCAAGGTTAGTTTTCAGAATATATAAATTATTTTAATAATTTATGAACCTATTTTTCTAAAAAATTCTAAAAGTGCCAGTTGTCCAAAATCAGACGCATTTTTGTGTTTTCGAGATTTTGGGAGATCCCGAACTCGGAATTATGAGTCGTTTGAAGTTTCGAAAATCTGACATGATGAACTTCCATAAAATTATTTTTCTAGAATTTAAAATGCAATTTTAATTTACTGTAAAATTCGTGCAACGTAGACGTAAATAGAAAATTACCGAAAACTGTTATCTATGCGCCCTTGTGGCCATAATTCTTTACCGACTTATGATTTTATGAAACCGTAGATTCTAACATTCATGTAGCGCTAAAATCTATAGGATTTCATAAACAAATCTAAGATTTGAGTCGGTTGACTTTTTGGTCAACGGATTGCCTCGATTTGTGTGCCATGGATCACAAATCCGTAAAGTTGACTTTCTTTGGACCAAAATTAGGGTTTATTAATAAAATCAGATTATAATAAAATTAAAATACTATTTTATGTTATTTTATTCAGAGTTAAAATAGATTAAAATGGTGAAAACTATTCACCCACTTTTGTAACCTAACTTGTTTATTTTATGTGACGGGTAGATCGGATGACGCCTTGAGTTGCGACTTCATCCATTTTCAGACCAGGCAAGATACCTTGCCAAATTGCTTACAGTACTTTGCATGCTTGTTATATTTTTATATATTCATTGCATATGTATTTTCTTTCAGTCATAATTATATACTATATATATGTTGACACACACTTGACACATAGTATGATGGGAGGGGAGGACAATCATGTAAAACCCCTATTCCTAGAAACCGTATTTACTTTTTAATTATTAATTATTAATTTAATTATAGTAATTAGTGGCTAATTAGGTGAAATAGATTTTTATTAATTTTTATTTTAGGTGTTGGTAAATTTAGAAGATTTATGGGGCCATTAGAAATTTTTCCGAATTTATTTCATGTAGGAGACCCCTTGAGCAGTTGCTAGCTTAATGGTATGCATTAGTGTATTTGTAGATTTTTCTATAAGTATATACGTATATATAAATATATATATACATATATATTTAAAGGAAAAAGAAATGGAAAAAAAGATTAGAAAAGAAAAGAAGAAAAAAACAAAAAACAAAACAAACCACTATTACTACCTACCCACCCGTTAGCATAAGTCACCCGCCCCCTTTCTTTTGTAGCAGCATAGCAGCAAAGACCCTTGCCTTTGTGAGCCATCCGCTGGCCTCTAAATAGGCAACCCACCTTAGCAAATAAGTCCCTTAGCTAACATCCCCCTTAGCAAAATCATTAGAATCCCACAGACCCCCTAGCCGCGAACGGACCCCCCCCCCCTCTTCCTCTCTCATATATATATATATATATATATATATATATATATCATTATTTCGACTAAAATCCTAAACCTAGATCATCCAAACTCTTCCTCTTCCCATCTAGACCCAGAGAGCGCCGCCACCGCAGCCGGAGAACCGCGCCAGGCCGTCCAAACCGATCCCGACGACCGCGATCCCGCGCACTCCGCGCACTGCAGATTTCTGTAGCGAGGTACTTGTGTTCCGGAGTTGTTTCCCGTCGCCTCGCTCAACCAAACGCTACCCCGTCTTCACCGGTATGCTCACCCCTTAACCCTCTTCCATATCTGGGTGACAGTAGACCTCGAACAACGCGTAACCATAGACGAAAATAATGCCAAAGTTGGCAAAAATAGACCAATTTCTGGGATCGTAGAAAACTGCGGTGATAACCCATGTTCCCGAATTCGTATCTCCCACCACAGAGATCCGAATTTGATGATTCTTTTTGGTATGTGGAGATCACTTGACCTAGTTTAATTTTTGTTAAATAATCCTAGATTATTAACTGTTGTAGACAGAATTAAATTTGTTGGAAAATCCCGCGAACACACTTTTTCTAGACTTCCAAAAGTTGTGAAATGGAGCGTGCCCCGCCAAACGGGACCATCCCGCCATGTACCAAGTGTACCAAACGGTGCGCACAGCGTAACCGGACATGTGAGAGTTCACTAAAACTGATTCGGATGTGTGTGCGCGGCGGAATCAGCCTGTATCCGCGAACAAACCCCGTGTCGTAACTTTTGTGAAAGTCGCGCACATTTTGTGCACGCTCGTCAGATTACGACAAAACTTATGCCACTGGACTCGTGGTAACTCGCTGGTCCTGTGACCCAATTTTCATGCAATTCTGAGACAGTTGACTAAGTCGCCAATTGACGGGCCCCACGGTTGACTTTTTGGACAAAATTGTGTTCGGCCCATCAGAATCTATATTTTGACATACCGTTGGGTTCGTATTGACATCTAGAGTTTGTTTAACCTATAACTTATCCCATTTAGAGACTGCTATCCTTGGCACGTTTTTCGGTGCAAAGTGGGCCACACGTGGACCCCACTTTTACCAGAAATTACCGTTTTGCTCCTGTGTCCAAATTGGATGAAAGGGAAGTGCTTTTTAGTTATTTTGCTTATTCTGGGAACGTTGGTGATGTTTATTTCAGCATCCGGAGACGTTCATTCTGAGGCCGTAGCTTCTGACTCTTGGTGTTGACATCGGGACATTACATTTTTCAGCTTTCTTGCCATGCAAGATACCTTGCCAAATTATTTACAGTACTTTGTATGCTATTTATATTTTTGTTTATTCATTGCATGTGTAGTTTCGTTCAGTTATATTCATTGCATGTGTAGTTGATTCAGTCATTACTATATATATTAGATATGTTGACACACACTTGACACCTAGTATCATGGGAGGACAATCATTAGGCGTATGGGCTTTTAACCACTCTGGTAAACCGTAGTATGTAGCTCGCACTACGGGCGTGTGTCGCGCTGGTCTCTACCCCCACGGTATGTCGATTTCTGGAGTCTCGCTGGTAACTACCCCCACGGTATGTCAATTTCTGATGTCCATTGACGTGTGTGTGAGTTGTGAGGTAGATCGAGTAGTCTACCCTTGCCCATACGTCGAAAAGTTGTCCTCATTTGCATTCATATGGATTGTGTTGTACACCGTACTTATATATTTTCAAACATTATGCATGTTCACTGTATTCAAATTGGCTTGCTTCTATGTATCTTGTTATGTCCCTCTGAGGACCTGGTCCCTTGCCAGGTATAGACCACCAGGAGTATCCGCAGTAGTACGAGCCTGGACCTGACGTATTACTTTCTGCCGAGGAGGTATTACCTTCTGAGCATCTTTGATTACATCTAACGATGGATTCTTTTAGCTGATACACTTCTGCTGACATTATTTTTATATTGGAGATTTTATACTCCTCTCTCATTTTAGTTTTGGATATAGTCTTTGGTAGTGGATTTGTCTCCACCCGACTATTATTTTAGATATTTCAGACTCCTTATTCTAGTTTAGTATTTCTTTTCTATGACTTGTTGTGTGGATGAGATTAGCATATCTGTGACTTGTGACATTACATATACCACATGTGAGTTTATATTCATTCTACAACGCACGTGTGTATTATGGTATCCATATATTGGAGTTGCCATATACATATGGCTGGCATGCTTACGTGCTCCTAGTCCTACGTATTTTGGGACTGGGGCATGACAAATCAGTAGACGTATGGGCTATAACCACTCTGGTAAACCATAGTAACTAGCACGCACTACGGTAGTTGTGTCGCGTTGGTCGTTACCCTCGAGGCATGTCAATTTCTTGTGTCGCACTGGTCGTTAAGGTATGTCGATTTCTGATGTTCCTGACGTGTGTGTGAGTTGTGAGATTTAGATCGAGTAGCCTACCCATATCCATACGTCGAAAAGTTGTCCACATTATGTATTTCATATAGATTGTCTAGTACAACGTACTTATATATTTTTTATCTATTATGCATGTTTATTATATTCAAATTGGCATGCTTCTATGTATCTTGTTACGTCCTTCTGAGGACCTGGTCCCTTTCCAGGTGTAGACAATCTTGACTATTCGTAGGAGCAAGGATCAGAACTTGCTACCTTCTCTCTCTTTCGAGGAGGCCTTCTCTTAAAGTCTCATTGTTCATTAGATGTACTTATTTTTGTTCCTCTTATATTCTAGTTAGTAGTAGATTTTTCTCTGTCCAACTACTTGTTCTTATCAAGCATTTTATACTTGATTCAGTTATATAGTTGTTTGGTTATTTGATTCTGTGGATGGGATCTAGTTATGCCCTCTGACTTGTGACTATATAGATATACCACATGTGAGTTAATATTCATAATATAGCGTACGTGTGTATTATGGTATCCATGTATTGGAGTTGCCATATACATACGGATGGCATGCTTACGTATTCCTAGTCCTACGTATTTTGGGACTGGGGCGTGATATGTTTTTGTGGTGGCCCATGCAGGTCGAGAGCATATTGTCTCGGTTACGTTATTGTACTGAGCAAGCCTGCGTATAGGATTAGAGTATATGATCGCATCCACTTATTTAATCACCTCCATTGATTTTATTTCGCATTCTTATTTGATTGATTGCCTTGTGTCTTGCTTGATCATTTAACAACATCAATCTTATCTTTTCTTTCGTGCTTGATAGGGGTTAGGAAGATGACTGGTACTAGGTATATACGCTCTATTATTAAATAACACTATTAGTTAAATTCTTGTAAGTTTGATAGTATGCCTCATAACCTAGTATCACATAGTCCTCTTGACCCATTAATGAAGTATAATTGAATGAAACCAACTATAGGCTTGCATAAGAAGATAGTGTTTATCCAGACTGTAGAACTTAGAGGCCCATACCCCCATTTGGTTAAATTTAGACTTAGACAAGAAGTTAGTATGACAACTGTAGAGGCACAGCACTGGTTTTTTTGATGAACTTAAATTATTCTGTACCTTCCTCCATCATAATCCAGCGTAGTTATATTTTCTGGACTACCTCCGCTTATGCTGCTATTTTATAGCATAGTTTTGCAAGCTTATTCTTTTATCGAGCTTGCTCATGACATATGTGTTATTGGGGACACCTACTAATACATTGTCTAAATCAGAATCCGTGTATTACGGTCTGATCAACCTTAATGCACATGGTTCGCTCTTTGCATGACTACTTTACGTGGATTGAGATATAGTTAACTCAGCATGTTAGACGAATATACTTTCCCTTTAGACATGTCCGAGCATATCATATCAGGTACATAACTTTTCTGATATGAGCATGCGAATTGGAATTTACCAAAATAGGATTTCAATCCACAACTGCCTTGACAACTCCCTTTTGAATTCTTAAAATCGCCTTGAACCCCGTACTTGTATTCTATCACCTCCTTTTTGAATTCTTTATTATTGTCACGCCCCAGTCCCAAAATGTCAGAAACTAGGCCACGTGATACTGGCCAGCTGACACGTTACTAAGGGTTTAATCCATTTTTAATGGACCCAAGGAACGTGCTACGCTGTCCTAAAATACTACAAGTATAAAACAGGTAAATCTATCTCATCCACAATAAAATGTCAGGAAAATAAGTGCTGGATATATATAAAAACTGAGTCTGATAAAGTACACAACTGGTGGGTACAAGCCCACTACAAAACTAATAATAGCACAGAAAAATCAGTTAGACTAAGTAGCATCTATCTGAGGAAAACATCTCCATCTCCAGGTGGCAAGCCTCTAGGGTCAGGCATACTCTGAGGGTGTCTCCTCTAGCTCCTCCTCGGTAGCACATCTAGCCTCCTGATCAGGGCCGTACACAGTGGGGTAGAAGGCCTCGTCTAGATCTGGCAGGGAACCAGGTCCTCAGTGGGACATAACAAGATACAGAAAATGATATGCCATATATGTAAATACTGAATAAATAAATAAATAAATAAACACAGGGTGCTAACCATCTAAGTGAAATGCAAGTAAAGACCTTGTAGTACGCATGGGAATGTGTCGGCTAGACTTATGCTGACTTAATTCACCAATCGTGGCGACTGGCTAGTATATGTGTCATATGCCCCCTGACTCAAGGGCACTCTACAATCGACCATCATGGTACGAAGGTATAAAAATATTTAAGGAGGGGGTGTCCCATACGTCTACTAGTTATCTTTCCCACCCAATGTAACTAAATATCAAGTCGTACTTATCCTGATTTTATGCTAATCCGTGATGCGGGTCACACGTACTGGTAGCTAATCAAATACGCAGCTCGCATCCCAATATGTAATGCAACCATGTTGCGTGTTCCCGTGATAAGGTCTAGGAGAATATCAGGATATCCTCACAGTTGTTGGTGGGTCTGTAAAACTAAGTTAATTATACTAATTGTAAACATATCAGTTGACTGTACCTGAGGCAGTCTCAGGTACTCATAGTTATATGAAATTCAGAAACAAGAGCATATAACAATATTTGAATTTAAACAGTAAACTTGGCAAGGTATACTTGCCTACTCCCTGATAGTATTGGAAACTTGATTTCACAGTCAAGTTTGAGGTTGCTTGTGACAGGGGGTCACTGGCTGTGCTGGAGTTGGGTTCTGTTAAAACATACAGGGTTCGTGAATATCATGGTATAATATAAAAGTATATGACAATATATTTATAATATATAGGATACACATATAGATTATATATATATACATATATAGTATATATAGTAGTATATATAGTAGTATATATATATATATATATATATATATATATATATATATATATATATATATATATATATATATATAGCATATATATAATAAAGAAAAATGCAGGTAATGTAAATATATATATATATAGGCTGTATTATCCAGCAATTATAATATTTATAATAGTAGCTGGGTATAACCACTGATATATAGTAATTTAATATTAGCAGGGTGTAACCACTGATATATATAGTAATAAATGAAAAGACAGTGCAGAATGTAAATACTTATTTATACATATGTACTGTATTTATCCAGTACTATGATAATAATTATATATATAATATTTTATATATATAAATAAGTGCATATAAATAATAAAAAGAAAAGTGCATAGTATATATATATATATATACTATAAATATAATAGTAATTATATAATATATATATAACATATATATATGTAGGCTGTATTATCCAGCACAGTATTATATATAATATTATTTATCATATATATAGATATATATATATAATAAAAAGACTGTGCAGGAATGTAAAATATATATATATATATATATATATATATATACATATGCTGTATTATCCAGCAATATTTATTAATAATAATAATATAATAATATATTATATTTATAAATAATACATTATATATATATATATATATATATATATATATATATATATAATACAGGAATGAAAAATGCAGAAATATAAATGTGTATATATATATAATATATAATAGCAGTGTATATATAACACTGATTTATATATATAATTATATATATATATAAGTAATATAATATATATAATACCTTTATATATATATAGATATATATATATATAAATATATATATTAGTTATATATATATACATATATATAATAGTAGTATACGTATGTATATATAATATATAATAGTATACTTGTAATTTGTAATAGTAGTATACATATATACTGTATTTAATATACTGTATTTTTACAGTATATTAAATATAATATATATTATATATTATTATATATATATAGATATACATATATATATACATATATATATATACATATATATACATATATACACACATATA
>JAYESA010000362.1:72500-77500 GCA_036927795.1 Iris macrosiphon
TTTGATCTGAACGAGCCGCTGCTTTAACTTCACGAGCTAGTTTCACAGTCGTCAATTCATATGAATGCTATTCCCTTCCAGGGCACGATGAGTCAGAGGCGATGCCATCGATAAAAATCTGCGACTCTGAATCTCATCAGTTGACTAGGCTACTTCCACCATCGCTTCGATCTTCCGGCTGTATCTTCAGCTGAAGGCTATCCCAAGGATCTCTCAAATCCAACTCTCAGTCAATAAGCCAAATCACATGCTCACATCTGCCCTCGACGCATTCCCAAATACGCCGCCTCAAGGGTCGTTCTATGGGTCTACCATATTCATATCCGATCTGCGGGCAAAGTCGCTTAAGGTCAGCTGTCCCGAAGCTACGCTTGATAATTGTAATCATCACGATGGACAGTTACTGTGAACCATGCTATATCTCATCTGCAAATCCGAATCAAAATCCAACCATTCCATCCGAGCGAACTTCCGAATCCGAGAACTGCGCTTGCTGAAACCGTCTTCCATCAGTCCGTCGTTCTGTCCTGAATCCATCAAATTTCCGAATTGCATATTCGATTCTCGCACTACAAATTGCAATGATTCTCAAAACCCAAGACTTGCTCCAATTCACATCCGTTTGCCATGTCCCACCTTGCACTACCAACTTGCTCAAACCGCACAGTGATTTGTTCCGACGTTGCCGTCACATTTAGCTATCTTCACACGTCTGTCCACGTCTTCCGGAGAATCTGTTTACTATCGTTGCACCATCTTGCCCAAAATTTCATTTCCGCTAAACCTGAGTCAACTTCACGAGCAGCAACATCTAAAATCTTCCAAGTTTGTGTGAATCCATCTCATTGTCCCTCCAGACCAATATCGTGTTTCCTTGCTCAATCAACAGCTCAATTATGTCGCCCAAAAATCGTAGTCCATGCTCGCTATCATTCGATTCACCCATCGCTCATTCAAGCGTATCCCAACTGTTCGTTTCGATCTCGTCCAACTCTCAAGTCCAACGATACTTCCATTTGCACCAGTCCGTTCACGATATGCTCAACTCAATATTCGCTTGCTCCATTTTCATTCTTCCCAACACAATCGACTTGCACCAACCAACTTATATTCTCGTTTCACGAGTCCGTTCAGGAAATTTCCATTGAATGTCCAACCAAAATATTTCCAATGCCTTGCTCAAAATGTGGTATCCCATATACCACTCCGAATCAAGTCGCTACTCGCATTACAATTTCCTTGCACTGGATCCAAGATCCGTTCGAGCCATCCCTCATGCGAGATCCTGCCATTCCAACTTACGTCTGACACAAAACTTAGCCAATTCTTTAACCATCAATCTCGCTAGGCAACTTGTGCTATATCCCATTCTCAATACTTCCAGGTATTCTCAAACCGTCTGATACTTTCTCAACACGAGCAATCGTGCAATGATTGTCTTCCAAATAGTCCAACCCAATACCCAACGGTTTCACACTTTTGTTGTACGAGCAACTCGTACCAACTTATCCATATATTCCCAAGCCAAACTCAAACCTGCTCAACCGATGCGCCACAGCCAAAATTCCAACTTCTATCCAACACAATCGCTTGATGAGCAACTCGTTCAAGGATCTATTCTCTTCGAATGCTTCTACTCAAAACATGCTGCATAACCAAATCTCGTTAGCCAACCAACAGATCCACTGAGGCAATCAGAAACTCCCAGATGATAAGCCAAGCCAACCCAACGAAAGCCCACACTTGTTGCACAAATGCAACAACGCCAACCAACTTGCTGCACGAATGCAACAACGCCTAACGAGACTAAGCGATCCTACGAAAACCAACCAAGGCAACCCAACCAAGAAATAAAATACAGCCAAAACCAGCAATAATTAGACTTATTGCATGAAACATCCGATGCGGCACTGAGTAGAGTCAAGAGCTAAACGACACGCGGAAGCTATTTAGAGTTTGTGATGAAGCGAAGGACCAAGTCCGAAGAAATGAACCAGGCGCTCTGATACCAATCTGTCACGCCCCAATCTCCCGCAAGCTCGATAGTCCCCGCTGAACGTGAATCACCACGTTTACAGCTCTCCCGCAGGACCATCGTTCTCATCGAGACGTGATGCCGTACGAGCCTGGAGTTGCGCTCGTACAAGGCGATGTTGTCAAACACCAAATGTTATCATTGAAACAACCAAGTTGCAGCGGAAGTCAAGTATTGTGTACCAAGCACACAATCAGAGTATATGCAGCGAAGCTCACGATAGGGTCCAAATGAGATGCCCCGAGTCAATGCCACAAAGGCGATGCCACGGAGACGATGAAATAACTCTTGCTCTTTCTCTAGCCCACAAAGGTACTTACAGTTCATACATCATGTCCCGTATATCCAAGCAGCGCCACTACGTCTGTGTACCTGAAATATTGCCCACAAACGTGGGTCAGTACACAACCGTACTGGTGAGCGGGATAACCCACTCGCCTAAGCCGACACTAAGTAAAATAGTGAATGCAAACAGTTATATGTTGATCTTTCTAGTTTGAATCCTAGATTCATTTCATGGCATATGAATGACATGTTAAGGAAAGCAGTAAAGCAGTTTAAGCATGCAAGCATTCATTATCAAACCAAACGACAAGCAGTTAATATAGCCGACCCGTCTAACTCAATGTCATCGCTTGCACGATAACATATCGAACCATCAGTCTCGCCTCAATATCCATCCTCAACCAAAGTTTATATATCCCACTCTCGAGTGCACACTCTTGCCGAGGCAAGGTGGCCGCGCCTACACGATGCACAAACCAACCAAAGTAAAGCAAGCCAACATCTATACTATATGGAGTCACTGGCCAAAGGCCATAAAGGACATTGATCGGACAGATCAAATGCGGTTCTATTCGAAACAGCGCTAAGTAGCTAACCCACCTGAATCGCATCCAACCGCTGGCACCGCGCCCAAGACGCGTTACCCAATTGTCTCCTCCATGGCCGAACAGTCCCGGTGCCCCGGAGCACCCGTTCGAGGAAACCAAACCCTGTGCCACCCAGGTTGTCCGTGACTATGCAGACACGTAGGTATGACGAGAGGATCGAACATTCTCGCCCCACCAAGCGATCCTAGACTCGTTCCACCAATAATCCAACCAACACATCCATAACCATTCTTCCAACATATCCTTCCAAGGAACCCAAATCTCGACCTCAAAACATAGCCCGAGGCATCAAAATATCAAGTGTTTCATAGGCACGAAGCCTCTTCTCAACACAAACCAAATTGGTGCAACACCTATGCTCGAAGCTAAACCCATGGCACAATGCCCCAAAAGAGACACAATGCCCGCGCCGATGCAGTTGTTCGGTTTCGAACCACAACTGCCTGCTTTGCAAGACAAAGCGACCAAGTGATACTCGCGCACGGATGCACGCTCGCTCGCCCGAATCCCGATATTCCCAATATTCCCATTGCCTCAATTGTATCATTCCAACTTGTATATTTCCAACCGTCCAAGCATAATCCCAAGTAATCCAACTGATCGCCTCAAATGAATAATCCAGCTATCGTATCCAACTATCCAACGCGTAAACCATTCAAGCCACAATCCTACCAAGCCAACGACGCACACTCTATGCACGCCTCAGTGTAGTGATTCCCAATGTTTCAGCCCAAGTGTTCAATCCATTTACGTGTTTTCCATATTATTAGGCATGAAGGAGTAGAGGAGAAGGGAAAGAGCCCACTCACAATGATTGATCCCGTTAGGCATCCTGTCCTGCCGATACGGCCAATCCTTTGAACCCGTGGTCCGATGCAAGCGCGATCTACTCAACTGGTATGACCGTGCGAGCAGGCCGTGCTCTACAAATCATCCGACCGATCGGACTAAGGAAGATGGCATTATCACTTCCATTCAGCTATCCAGTACTGTTCGGAACGAACACCTGATTTCCATCGAACCCGCTAGCCATCTGCACATTGAAACCAACTCGATTAATCCTCCTTCCCGAAATCCGACATTTCAAATATAACCAGCATTTGATTCATCCAGTCCGACTCAGCGTAACGCTCCGAGCGGTTGCGGGCGTTACACCCCCCCCCCAATCTCCCAACAAAACGTACCCCCCAGGGTTGGACGTGCGACCGGACCCCGCATCCCAAGGACCCTCGACTTGGGCGCCACGTCGGGGCGACGCACTACCCGCACTTACCTACCGGGCGCTCCCTCACGCCAGACCGACTACTTAGCTGCGGCGCCACGTCCCGAGGGTGGACGCATGGAGCTTGCATCCAAGTCCCGGGGTAGGCCGGTAGACCCCACCTAGAACCGTACCCGGGGCTCTCACACGCCCGCATCCTCCAGTACTACTTGTCCCCGTGGCTATCACACGATACCGCCACCACCTCCCCGGGGCGCGACCGAAACAAACGATCACCAAACGGATGCCCGCTCACTGATAGGGGTACCGGACAATACTTGTTTCACAAAGGGGCTTACTTTACGGACTACATGAGTCTTTTGGGCGGCAGCTCCCGCGACGCAAGGCGGTGTATGCGCACGGCGACCGGGTCGTCCCGCCCGCACGGGATTGGCCAACCGTGGGTGTATCGGACGCGCGGGGCCGGAGAACCCACGAGTTGCAGCATATTTGGCCGCACGCGAACATATTCCGTGCACCAGTTTCTGCGCACGCAAGCAGTTTCTGTGCACGGGCGTGGGGCTGACAGGGTGTACCGGCCGCCCGGGGGCAAGGCACCGAGCAGTTTCTGCGCACGGGGGCAGACCAACTTAGCAAACGCACGGGGGCAGACAAACTGTGCAAACGGAGCAGTTTCTGCGCACGCAAGCAGTTTCTGTGCACGGGGGCAGACAAACTGTGCAAACGGTAGCAAACGCACCAGTTTTTGCGCACGCAAGCAGTTTCTGTGCACGGGGGCAGACAAACTGTGCAAACGGTAGCAAACGCACCAGTTTCTGCGCACGCAAGCAGTTTCTGTGCACGGGCGTGG
>JAYESA010000362.1:167500-172500 GCA_036927795.1 Iris macrosiphon
CGGGGACAATTGGGCTCGCGGGAGATTGGGGCGTGACATAATGGTATCAGAGCGACTCGATTCTTTGCCTATTCCGTTGCCTCCGACTCTGAGTTGTGTTGTGATGCAATGAACGTTCCATACAATAAGTCCATAGATATTCTCAAAGATGTGCACAAAAGTTTTCTGGATTTGATTTATTGCTTGAGATGTGATTTGTGATTTCTGGATTTGCTGAGTTTTGATTTGGGATGGTGAGGGATGAGGACTATCGCTGCTCTGTGTTATCGTGAGTTTCTCCTTGAGTTTCGAGGACGAAACTCTTTGTTGGTGGGTAAGTATGTAGCGCCCTGCTCCGCATCGACGCTACGTACAAAGTGATATCGCCTTGCTTACTCGAACGGAAGTCTTCTCGGAGAGTTCCCGACCGATCGATCAATGTGAGTGGGCAGAACTGCATTCTCTGATTCTTGCACGACTTAATAATGAATCTGAGTTTTTGAATGCTTGTTTGTTTAAGAAGAATGTTTTCATAAGAGATTGATAGAACCGACTCAGTATGCTAATAAGAGAACTCACATAGCTTGTCATCGGAACGAATCTGCTGCCTAACTAAGAGAATGTGTATGCTTGTCAGAAATGAAATAGAACCATCGCTATGCTAAGAGAAAAGATAGAAATGTTGCATGCTTAGTAACACCGACACAGCTATTGAACGAACCTTTGCTATGCTAACAAGATAAGTAAATGAACTGCTCGAATATGTCCCTTTGAATATGCTAAGAAGAGATAGTTATTGCATATGTTAGAAATGAAATCAATCGTGCTTGCCTTCATATGTTTCGCTTGTCTGTTTGCTATATCGATCTGCTAAGTGAATATGTGTGAGTGCTGTGACTAGTAGTACGCCCTGAGGATACGGCTCGCAAGGGTCTAGTGGGGTGTGCTATTAGTAATGTGATAAGATGTGCTTCATTTCGATAAGATGTGTTTCGCTAAGACCGCATATGTTTTGCTTGATCATTGTTTTGCTTGCACTATGTGTTTATGTCATTGCATTGGTCTCGGACAACTTGTGCACAAGGTCTTGTCTCTCGAACGGTTCCTGGGGCACTGGGAACCGCTCGGTCCGGAAGAGATTTTTGGATCGCCCTGAGGTGTACGGCTCGCAAGGGTCTAGTGGGGCGATATGTCTATTAGTGTTGTGCAGAACCCATGATGTCACAGCTGCTTGCACTCGGGTGTGTTGGTGCAGAGCTGAACCTTGAGTCACAGCTACCGACACCCGCGCGTGCTAGTGAAGAGCTGAACCTTGGGCAACTGCTGCTAATCATGGGGCAACCCATGGACCGTCATATAGATAGGGCGCATGCTAGGTTTACCTTCTTGCATACCTATCATTTGTGACACCAGTGTTTTGATACATAAGTTATGAATATGCATATGTGGCTAACTTGTGTGTCTGCTGCAGGGATAACCGTCCGGCTATGGGGTAAGAAATATAAGTTTATGCTTAAGCCTGCTTTGTTCATTTAGTCTGCATCGTAGAGCTTATCTGTTAGTGCTTCATGCATTGCATCGGTCAGACAATGACTATTAGTGCAGAGCTGAACCTCGGTCACAGCTGCTAATAGAATCAGAATGTGAGTCATTGGATAGCTGGATTACCGCTGCCAATCCTGAGTTTCTCGGGGACCGAAATCATATAGATGTGTTGCCTTTAACTCTGAATGAATGATAGTCCCTTTGATATGTTTGCCTCAATTCGATATGATCAGTCTGCTATAGAACTTTGCCCCTATGAGTTAGATTTGATGCACAATACATGCTGCACACTGCACGATAGAGCACTGTCCCGATTTCGTATGCTTAGTGTTTGAATATGCAAAACTGTTTCAAAGTTATGTTTCAAGAAAGATGTAATATGACTCTGCTAAGAACTGCATGAAACGAACTTAGGTAAAAGTAGCAAGATCACTAGTAATGCAATGTTTTGCCACATGATTACTTAGTGTGGGTTTCAGGGGGTGTAGCTTCTGTTCAGTTGTTTTATCTCACCAGTACTTGCATAAAGTGCTGACCCACCAACAGTTTGCTTGTTCTCAGGTGCTCGTTCGTTCGGGAAGCGATAGCCGTGCCTCATCCCAAGGAACCGGAAATCTGGAGTCGATGCCTTGAGCCGCACCGAGTTTGAGCTGCTTTCAGATAGAGGGACATAATGTATGGAACGGTATCATTGTAATCGAGAGAAGAGTGCTTGAGCGATCTGTAACCTCGGCCATGCGCCGCTTGTATACTTTCGATTATCAATAAAAGATCTTGTTTTTCATGTGCCATTGTGTTCTTTACTTTTCTGCAATTTGTGTGCCGCTGCTTCAGTATTGATTAGCTTACTTGCCCTTGTTCAAAGCTTTGGCCTTGTGCAAGCGCACTTTAGGCTTGCACGGCATCACGTCCCGATGAGAACGATTGTCCTGCGGGAGAGCTGTAACGTGGTGATTCACGTTCAGCGGGGACAATTGGGCTCGCGGGAGATTGGGGCGTGACAGTAGACCCCACCTAGAACCGTACCCGGGGCTCTCACACGCCCGCATCCTCCAGTACTACTTGTCCCCGTGGCTATCACACGATACCGCCACCACCTCCCCGGGGCGCGACCGAAACAAACGATCACCAAACGGATGCCCGCTCACTGATAGGGGTACCGGACAATACTTGTTTCACAAAGGGGCTTACTTTACGGACTACATGAGTCTTTTGGGCGGCAGCTCCCGCGACGCAAGGCGGTGTATGCGCACGGCGACCGGGTCGTCCCGCCCGCACGGGATTGGCCAACCGTGGGTGTATCGGACGCGCGGGGCCGGAGAACCCACGAGTTGCAGCATATTTGGCCGCACGCGAACATATTCCGTGCACCAGTTTCTGCGCACGCAAGCAGTTTCTGTGCACGGGCGTGGGGCTGACAGGGTGTACCGGCCGCCCGGGGGCAAGGCACCGAGCAGTTTCTGCGCACGGGGGCAGACCAACTTAGCAAACGCACGGGGGCAGAAAAACTGTGCAAACGGAGCAGTTTCTGCGCACGCAAGCAGTTTCTGTGCACGGGGGCAGACAAACTGTGCAAACGGTAGCAAACGCACCAGTTTCTGTGCACGCAAGCAGTTTCTGTGCACGGGGGCAGACAAACTGTGCAAACGGTAGCAAACGCACCAGTTTCTGCGCACGCAAGCAGTTTCTGTGCACGGGCGTGGGGCTGTCGGGGTGTATCGGCCGCACGGGGCAGAGCAACGCTGCAGTTGCAGCACATTCTGCGCACCCAACAAGTTTATGTGCACGGGGGCGGGGCTGACAGGGTGTATAGGCCGCACGGGGCAGACAAACCGTGCGGTTGCAGCACTTCCTGCGCACGCAAGCAGTTTCTGTGCACGGTCGTGGGGCTGACAGGGTGTAGCGGCCGCCCGGGGGCAAGGCAGCGAGCAGTTTCTGCGCACGGGGGCAGGCAAACTTAGCAAACGCACCAGTTTCTGCGTACGCAAGCAGTTTCTGTGCACGGGGGCAGACAAACTGTGCACGGGGGCAGACAAACTGTGCAAACGGAGCAGTTTCTGCGCACGCAAGCAGTTTCTGTGCACGGGGGCAGACAAACTATGCACGGGGGCAGACAAACTTAGCAAACGGAGCAGTTTCTGCGCACGGGGGCAGACAAACGTAGCAAGCGCACCAGTTTCTGCGCACGCAGGCAGTTTCTGTGCACGGGCGTGGGGCTGTCGGGGTGTATCGGCCGCACGGGGGCAGACAAACTTAGCAAACGCACCAGTTTCTGCGCACGCAAGCAGTTTCTGTGCACGGGGGCAGACAAACGTAGCAAACAGAGCAGTTTCTGCGCACGGGGGCAGACAAACTTAGCAAACGCACCAGTTTCTGCGTACGCAAGCAGTTTCTGTGCACGGGCGTGGGGCTGTCGGGGTGTATCGGCCGCACGGGGCAGAGCCACGCTGCAGTTGCAGCACATTCTGCGCACCCAACCAGTTTGTGTGCACGGGGGCGGGGCTGACAGGGTGTACAGGCCGCACGGGGCAGAGAAACCGTGCGGTTGCAGCACTTCCTGCGCACGGAAGCAGTTTCTGTGCACGGGCGTGGGCCTGACAGGCCGTATCGGCCGACCGGGGGCGAGCAACGTGAGCGGCCCGCGGCAGATTCTGCGCCCCGCGGCAGTTTCTGCGCCCCGCGGCAGATTCTGCCCACGGCGTGGGCCTGACCCGCTGTATCGCGCGCACGGTTTCGCGTTGCGGCGCGGCGCAAAAAATGACAAGCTCCTCGGGCACTTTGGTCCCCCCTAGTCAGCCCCACAATAAAACTGCAAATCTATTATAGGGGGAAGGTGGTGTTCGCGGAGGGTTTCGTCGCGCGCGACGGGCCCGTCCGCACGGAGGCGAGGATTTCGACGACCCCGTGCTCCACGATGCGTCCAACGCGGCTGACCCGTGCGCGCGGCGCCGCGCTGAGGCGACCCGCGCATAGAGCGGCGGCATCGCTCGAGCGAGGCGAAGGATTCCAGGGGCGCGGTGCGCTGCGTTGCAGCAGTTTCTGCGCGTGCGCTGCGGTCCCCCTGCTGTGCGACAGAAACAGCCGCGTCTCGTGGCTGCTCCTTGCCCCCGTGCGGGCGGGGGGTTGGGCAAGTTTCCTCTAGAAATGACAAGCTCCTCAAGCACTTTGGTCCCCCGGAGTCAGCCCCACAATAAAACTGCAAATCTATTATAGGGGGAAGCAGTGTGTTGGGCTGAAATTTGAGGCGGGCAACGAAATGCGAGCGGACCAAAGGCACCGCGGTGCGAACGAAATCCCCCCGACCCGACCCTATCGTTGCCGCGCTCGGTGCAGCAAGAACGAAAGTTGCACCACGGACCCTCGTGCGAAGCGAGCTGTGCGAGGCCACGGGGCGCGGGTGCGCGGCCGTGTGCGCACTGTGCGATGCGACCGGAATGCGTCGCAGCGGAGATGCGACGACGACCCCGAACGAGCTA
>JAYESA010000362.1:190000-192500 GCA_036927795.1 Iris macrosiphon
ACGCAAGCAGTTTCTGTGCACGGGGGCAGACAAACGTAGCAAACGGAGCAGTTTCTGCGCACGGGGGCAGACAAACTTAGCAAACGCACCAGTTTCTGCGCACGCAAGCAGTTTCTGTGCACGGGCGTGGGGCTGTCGGGGTGTATCGGCCGCACGGGGCAGAGCCACGCTGCAGTTGCAGCACATTCTGCGCACCCAACCAGTTTGTGTGCACGGGGGCGGGGCTGACAGGGTGTACAGGCCGCACGGGGCAGAGAAACCGTGCGGTTGCAGCACTTCCTGCGCACGGAAGCAGTTTCTGTGCACGGGCGTGGGCCTGACAGGCCGTATCGGCCGAACGGGGGCGAGCAACGTGAGCGGCCCGCGGCAGATTCTGCGCCCCGCGGCAGTTTCTGCGCCCCGCGGCAGATTCTGCCCACGGCGTGGGCCTGACCCGCTGTATCGCGCGCACGGTTTCGCGTTGCGGCGCGGCGCAAAAAATGACAAGCTCCTCGGGCACTTTGGTCCCCCCTAGTCAGCCCCACAATAAAACTGCAAATCTATTATAGGGGGAAGGTGGTGTTCGCGGAGGGTTTCGTCGCGCGCGACGGGCCCGTCCGCACGGAGGCGAGGATTTCGACGACCCCGTGCTCCACGATGCGTCCAACGCGGCTGACCCGTGCGCGCGGCGCCGCGCTGAGGCGACCCGCGCATCGAGCGGCGGCATCGCTCGAGCGAGGCGAAGGATTCCAGGGGCGCGGTGCGCTGCGTTGCAGCAGTTTCTGCGCGCGCGCTGCGGTCCCCCTGCTGTGCGACAGAAACAGCCGCGTCTCGTGGCTGCTCCTTGCCCCCGTGCGGGCGGGGGGTTGGGCAAGTTTCCTCTAGAAATGACAAGCTCCTCAAGCACTTTGGTCCCCCGGAGTCAGCCCCACAATAAAACTGCAAATCTATTATAGGGGGAAGCATCTTTTCATTGTCCCCCTTTTTTTTGGAGAGAGAAGCTCCCCTTCCTGGCGATTCTGGGGGGATTCCTGGTTTTTTTCCCGTGGCTGGGCTGGCAGCCGCCGGCGGGGGGGAGCTCCGGCGCTCCTCCTCCCCCCCCTCTTCTGGAGATCCTCCGCTTACCTTTTCTATGCTCCTTGCCACAGCCAGGTCTGTCTACTCCCCTCCCGCTGTGATTCTTTCTTCTTCCTCCCTGGGTTCAGAATTTCCATTGGAGAGTTTCCTCCCCCTTGCTGGAGAGGAGCCCCTGTCCCCTGGCCGGAGCTCCTCGGCGGCCAGTCTGCTCAAGGTCGTTACTTCTCTACCCTTCGAGAAGACAGCCACGACCTCCCGTGCGGTGGTGCGACTTCCCCCTCAGGCTGCCATGGCTTGGCTTTCCTCTGCTCAGCCGGCGAGTTTAGCTCCTGTTTCTTCTCCGGCGAGAGGTCAGTTCACTCCGGCGGTGGTTTTTATGGGTACCTCTCAGGCAGTCGACTCCTTCCCGGGGACTGGAGCCTCCCCTCCGGCGGAGTCAGAGCTCCCAACCTCTGGCTCAGCTCCTCTGGCAGCAGTGGAGACTTCAAGCCGCCTCCCTCCTGTGGTGATTTCCTCTTATCCGGCGACTGGAGTTTCTTCTCCGGCGACTGGAGTTCCCCCTCCGGCGAGCTCTTGGTCCGCGGGTCGACGTCCCACCGGTCAGTTCCCTGCTCCCCCTGGGGAAACGTGGGGACAGCTGTCCCCGGTAGTCAAAACCTGGCGGTCAACTTCCCCTGCTCACTTACAGGTGGGCCATCCTTCGGTCAAAGACAGGGTCACATTCCCTGGGACCGTTGGGGAGGCTACAGCTGTGCTTCCAGCTCACTTACAGGTGGGCCTTCCTCTGGGCAGTGAAAGTTCTGCTTCCCAACCCCTTCCAGCTCACTTACAAGTGGGCCATCCGCCGGTCAGGGAAGGATTCTTTCCTCCAGGTCACTCTGCTCACTGCCTTGTGGGCCACCCTTCAGTCAACCAGCTGGAGGGAACTTATCCAGCTCACCAGGCAGTCAATGGTCTTCACCTGCCAACTCACCCTCCAGCTCACCCCTATGTCAACGGTCAACACCATCCACGTCACCTTTCTCCACCTCAGCTGGAGGTCCACGGTCAAAGGTCAAATATTTCATCCTTGGTCAATGCAGCCTCTGTTGACATTCCCTCTGGGCCTCGTCTGCATGGGAAAGCTGCTCCCTCTCTCACGTCGGCTAGGAACGTCACGGCTGCAACCGGAGCTTCAGCCTCCTCCTCCGACTTGGTTAGCTCTCCTCTCCAATCTTCTCCGGTCGACATCCCAGCCCCTTCGGAGATGGCCATTGCCCTGGCTGCTCCAGGGACAGACCCTCACTCGGCTTCCCTAGCCACGGTGGTGCTGCAGGCTGCTGCAGCTCCTGGAGCCGCTGTCATCCCTCCTGGCCTGGCATCCCCTCCCCTCCATTGTTCTCAGGTTAGCTTCCCTTCGATGAACACGACCGGGACAACTCCGGTCTCCCCGAGCAAACTTCCT
>JAYESA010000363.1:0-7500 GCA_036927795.1 Iris macrosiphon
AATTGCGAGGATTAAATGAGGGCGATGTTGCGCGTTGCACATTCCGAAAATTATAGAAAATTTTGCATGAAGGGGAAATATGGGTTTCTTCATATATTGTCCGATGGTGTGGACACCTCAATGCACTTTTGCATAAAAGCGCCCAACAATTAGAAAATTGCACAAAGACAGAAATTGGGTTTAAATTAATTAAAATTAAAGTGCTTGGTGTTCTTGAATTAATTGAAAGTATCTGGGGCTAAAATTAGGTGGGACACAAGTATCATGGACATAGATGACTCATAATAGAATATTATCATACATTGGTTTGTACAAAACGGGTCCAGATTGTGTCTCCAATTTTGATTGGAACGCACAAGGAATGCAAAGTTAAATTTATTTGGATTTGAGAACGGACGTTTGTAACGAATATTGTGCGACTAAAATAAAGCACAAAGGAGGGTATTTATGAGTTACACAAGGGTCAGAATGGAAGGCTGGCATGACTAGGAAAAGTGTGTGAAATTTGTTTGCAGGTAATAACTAGTGTAGTGCTCTAAATATCGAAGCAAGGGTAAGGCGCACTAAGTGATATAAATATTGCACAACAATTATAAAACACTGTGTATTAATTCTAATTGGCTCCAAATTGACCCTAATCTTTCCATCTAAGCTAAGTAGGCCTAACTTTGGTCGAGGGGGTTTACAGAAACCATACACATATGTACGTTGTATTATGAACAATAATTCATAAGTGGTATATAATTATCACAAGTCACAGAGCATAACTAGATCTCATCTACATAATCAAATAGAAATAAATAACCAATCTATTATATAACTGCATCTCAATATGAAGTATCAAAGAATGATAGTCGGGTGAAAACAAATCCACTGTCAAACTAGAATATAAGAGAAGCCACATAAGAACCTCTAATGAACAATGAGACTCGAAGAGAAGACCTCCTCGAAAGAGATAAGTAGCAAGTCTGATCCGTGCTCCTGCGAATAGGCAAGATCGTCTACACCTGGAAAGGGACCAGGTCCTTAGAGGGACATAAAAAGATACATAGAGGTATGCTAATTGAATACAATAAACATGCATAATAGCTAGAAAATATATAAGTATGCTGTACAAGACAATCTATATAAAATGCATAATGAGGACAACTTTTTAAAGTATGGGCAGGGGTAGGCTACTCTATCTAATCTCACAACTCACACACACGTCAGGGACATCAAAAATTGACATACCTTGAGGGTAGCGACCAGCGTGACACCAGAAATTGACATACCTCGAGGGTAGCGACCAGTGAGACATACTACCATAGTACGTGCTAGTTACTACGGTTTATCAAAGTGGTTATAGCCCATACGTCTACTGATTGTCCTCCTCTCTCATGATACTAGGTGTTAAGTGTGTGTCAACATATATAATATATAGTAATGGCTGAAAAAAATATACATATAATGAATATATAAAAATATAATAATCATATAAAGTAGTGTAAATAATTTGGCAAGGTATACTTGCCTGGCAAGAAAGCTGCAAAGTGTAAGCGTCCAAATGTCAGGCACAATGGATCAGAAACTATGGCATTAGAATGAACGTCTCCGGTTACTGAAATAAATATCACCAATGTTCCCCGAATAGGCGAGATAGCTAGAAAATACTACACTTTCGTCCAATTTGAACGCAGGAGCAAAACGATAATTTTATGTCAAAGCGGGTCCACATGTGGGCCACTTTGCACCGAAAAGTGTGCTAGAGATAAATATCTCTAAATAGGACAAATTATAGGTTAAACAAATTCTAAACGTCAATACGAACCCAACGGTATGTCCAATTTTGGATTTCGATGAGCCGAACACGAATTCACCCAAAAAGTCAACCGTGGGCCCGCAAATAGGCGGCTTGGTCAACTGTCTCAGAATCGCGTGAAACTTGGATCACAGGACCAGCGTGATACCATGAATCTTTTTTTGCTGGCTGCTCGACAACTATGGCTTGTAGATTCATACAGAACAGAAGAAGAAGTTCACTCTGTCTTTCGAGGCTCTGTTTAGCTTCAAAAGAAGGCGCTAGTACAACATTTGGCGCATCCCACAATGATTGGCCATATAATCGCTATTCATAATGGAAAGGAACATTTACCTATTTATATAATAGATCGTATGGTAGATCACAAATTGGGAAAATTTGCGCCTACTTTGACTTTCACCAAGTTTCGTCGTATTCCGACGAGCGTACACTAAATGGTACGGTATTTTACAAAAGTCGCGATACGGGGACTTTTTACGGATACATGTTGATTCTGATGCGCACACACGTCTAAATCAGTTTTCGCGAAAGCTCACACGTCAGGATATACCATACGCGCCTTTCGGTACAATTGGTAAGCGACGAGGCGGTCCCGTTTGGCGGGGCACGCTCTGTATCACAATTTTCTAATATTTTAAAAACAAGTTTTTGGTTAACTTGGAGGTTGAATAATTTTACACATAGAACGAATTTAAAAAAACTAAAAGAACACATTTTTTTTGGTTATATTGAGAAGAAAACTCCTTTAATTAGTTTTCGAAAATAATAAACAGGTTGATGGCAAATCGGGTATGAACATGGGGTTTTGAATTCAAAATTCTGAATTATTTTGATCAATTTTTTGGTCATTTTTGGTCGGTTTTTTGACCAATCTAGGGAACGAAAACTCGTCCCGCTTGAATGAAAATCCTAGAGGGTTAGGTGATGAACGTACACGAACAAACCACATGTAAAAATAATCAAAGATGAAGGAGATGTGATACCTTAAAGATGGGACGTCAGAGCATGATGTTGTACTGCACGCGTGCACGGAAGGCGGACGGCGGCAACGGCGGGGCTGCGGCGGTCGGCCGGACTGGATGGTCGGCCGGAGGGGTGTGCGTGGCTGGGGTAGGGTTAGGGTTTTGTTTGATTTCAATATATATATGGATGTATATCGAGAGAGAGAGAGAGAGAGAGAGAGAGAGAGAGAGAGAGAGAGAGAGATGGGAAGAGAGGTGTTGTGGTTTCGTTCACGAAGGGGGGGAATAGGTTTTAGTAGTTTGCTGCTGGGTTGTGGAATAGAGTTAGGTTTTGTTTGTATTCTTTTTTTTCTTTTCTATTTTATTTATTATTATTACTATTACTAATAATAATAATAATAATATTATTATTATTATTATTGCTATTATTATTATTATTATTACTAACTATATATATATTAACATATATATGTATTTACATTCACAAATGATGTTAAAAATTCTAAAAATAATATTTGCACACAAAATAAATTCTAAAAAATTACTTTGTAATGATATAATAAAATACCACATCAAAATATTTTATATAAATATTTTATAATTAATAATTAGGTATTTATCTAGTTATAAATTAAATAATTATGCTATCTAATTAACTAAGTAAATAATTAAATGGTTATCCCACAAAAATAGGTAATAGAAAATAATGTGAAGTCTTTACAGAAAGGGGATGTCTAACTTGGCACGGAAAATTATGTGATGCTAATTGTAGGAAGTTGGGATTGAAAAATAACCATAAATAAATTATATATATAAATTATCTAATATTTAATAATTAATCTATGGTCGTTACACTAATGTCATACTAACACCAAGGGATCAAATTTATGTGCCAAGAAAAGGTCCTACAGGTAGTGTCTCCTGTGTAGGCTACTTTCTATGAAGGAAGATACAACATTTATGGTCATCCTATATTATTAATGTCCAAACCACGGTGAAGTATCCTAATAAAATTATTGGGTTTTAATTATTTTAAAAAATAATCTAAATAAATACAATGAATACAAAATACACACAAAATACCTTTTTTTGGGTGAGGAGGTTTACAGTGCCACAACTTCTTGATAGCATTCAGGCTCTCCTGCATCTGTTTGCAATACATATTGCTGTGGACTATAGAGGCTGTTAGGCTTCAGTTGTCTGTTTGATCTTCTCAGTTGAGGTTCTTCAGGAGCTTTCTCTTCTTGAACATTTTCAGGTATAATATCATCATCATGATTGTCCTCGACGTGATCATGGATTTCAGCTTCATTGTTCTCGACCGCATCCCCCCTTTATAACCAGGCTGAGGAACTAGATATAGGTCGATTGGATATTCCCTAGAGCTATTAGAATTTTCTCCCTTCTGGATATCTTTAATAGTTTAATCTTCCAAGAAGACCACATCTCTGCTTCTGACAATCTTTTTATTGACAGGATCCCATAGTTTGTAGCCGAACTCTTCATCTATGTAGCCAAGAAAAATATATTCTTTTGATTTGTCATCAAGATTGGACCTCTCATCTTTAGGGATTTGCACGAACGCTCTACACCCAAACACATTCAAGTAACTGTAGGACACATTTTTTTCCTGTCCAGAACTTGTTCGGTACATCACCATTGAGTGGAGCTGATGGAGACAAGTTGATTAAGATAACTGATGTCATCAATGCTTCACCCCATAAACCTTTTGGCAGATTGGAGTAAGATAATATGGTTCTAATCCGCTCAACATTCGTTATGTTCATCCTTTCCGCCAACCCGTTGTGCTGATGGGTCTTTGGAACCGATCTTTCATGTCTGATTCCATTATTCTTGCAATAGATTATGAAGTCTCCCCTGTACTCTCCACCATTGTCAGTACGGTTGCACTTCAGAGTCATACGAGTCTCACGTTCAACGCTGACATAAAACTGCTTGAACACTTCAAAGATTTGATCTTTGGATTTGATTGCATATGCCCACACTTTCTTGGAGTGATCATCAATGAAGGTGACAAAGTATCTTGTACTGCTAAGAGTATTAGTAGTCATAGGCCCACAAACATCAGAGTAAACAAAATCCAGTACGTTGGGTTTGCTAGTTGCAGTCTTATAATAAAATAAAAATCTATGTTATTTTCGAGCCAAACAATCAGTACTTGGTTCAAGAGGTGTACCTTTCGATTTTAGTCCGGTTAATACCTCTCTTTTGCTAGAATTTTTAGTCCCTTCTCACTCAAATGACCCATTCGCTTGTGCTATAACCCAATCGTTGATCCTGATTGGTCGATTGCCGCATTAACATGCTGATTATTGATCTTAGCATATGTCATATAGAGTGTGTTCTCCTTCTTTCCTCTAGCTAGCACTAGGGAGCCTTTGTTGAGTTTTCATTTGCCTCCACCAAACACATAGGTGTAGCCTTCATCATCCAGCACGCTAGTGGATATCAAGTTGAGACGTATGTCTGGAACATGTTTCACATTAATGAGAATCAAGGGACAACTAATGCTGGTCTCAAGAGCTATTTCTCCTTTTTTTACTATCTTGGAAGCTTTTTTATTTTCCATACTCACGTTTTCGAAGTCTCCGCTTGTGTAGGATGTGAATAATTTCTTTCTGAAAGTAACATGAAATGATGCGTCAGAGTCTACAATCCAGCATGAATATTGAGAGGTTAGATTAACAAGACCATCATCATAAATGATGATTATCTCATCGCCTTTTGAAGCAGTGGCGGTTGTGTCGTTGACTTCATTATTCTCATTGATTCATTTATTTTCTTTTTTTTTAATTTTCTGCATTCTCATTTCATATGACCCTTAAGGTGTCATATCCCAATCTCCCGCAAGCTAAACGGCCGCCCCTGCTAGGAACGAATCACCGTTCCAGCGCTCCCGCGGGACGATCGCTTGACCCATCTGGGCGTGATGCCGCAGAGCGTAAGTCGCGTCTGTGCAAGGCCGAGGTTCATGCTGGCGGTAAGAGGTCTAAGCCACAGGTCGCACAGATTATCCCAGTGCAGTGGAATTATAAACGCATAGGCGATTGGTAACAAGTTCACAGAGTCGTCAATAGCGGAAGCATTAAATAACACAAGTATAGAAGTAAAGCAAACTCTTTATTTATATTGAACAAGTATTACTAGCGTCGCTAGGCCGAGATTACAAGTTCGCTCAAGAACTCTCTCTGAAACAGTAAAAGCGTGCCAAGTGGCTACATTTGAGGAATTATGTATAGGCGATGTTCCAACATTATATCTTGTATATGTGCTTCAGTTTCGGACGCAACGCTCCAAGGCTTCATAGTGAACTTCACGCCTTAGCACGTACGAAGGAGGCATCCGAACCGAACAAGGTTCTCCCGTACCCTGCAAGCAATCTGGTGGGTTATCAGTACATGAATGCACTGGTGGGAAGGCTACTCGCCAGCTAGACAAATCCAAACATGTAATATAGGTTTCGTGCACCATCTATTATGTTATCTTTCTAGTTGCCTTAGGATCAGTTTTATAGCAATGATTGAATAGCCTAACTCGTGTGGCAGTGCACCGTGCGACATAAGAGAAAATACGACGAGAATTACTAACTTACCATTTGTCCTTCCCTGTCCAAGGCAAACCAAGTTAATTCAAGTACGAGCAGCATATATATAGTAAAATTCAGGGTTACTAGCATATGCAAACACAAGTGTTTCAGTACGAGATTATGTTTCGGTGCACGAGTTACACGAAATATCAGGTGTTGCAGAAGATATTGAAGTGTTCCATATGTACACGTATTTTGTACTCAAGATCATTCCGGTGTTCGGATATTCTTGATGCGATGCAATGACTCGCACGCGGATTGCCGCTAAGCGATGATGACTTATCTATATGAAGAAAATGTCGCTGGCATAGCCATAAAGGACACTAGTCACTGGCGAGAATGGCATACAACAAAAAGTACGAGGTGCGTTACAAGCCATCTCATCCAGTACAATGGACTATACGATAAAGTTTTACCCGGACCGGATCGGTGCCAGTGCCCCAGCGACCGTCCATAGGAACTATGACCTTGTGCACAAGTTGTCCGCGACATGCAAGTCTGGGTCTTCCAATTCACAATATACACGAGAACACGAGAACATGAGATACTTGAATCTTGATTCTTGCTCTGAACGAGTGTTGCTCCACGAGCTGTGATACATGATTTACTTGACATGATTCTCGTTCAGATATAAACTTGACATGATTTTCTTTCAGTTATTCAATTTGCCTTGATGCATTCCCCTGGTGCGGGGACTACCTTAGCGACCTAACAGTCCCGGATTGCAGGTTAATAATGCACAAAAGAGTTATTTGATACTCTCCTGGCTCACTAGATGCATGCACGATAGGGATAACGTTTACTCGATTGTGGCATAATTTCGTGTGACAAGCATTAAGTCGAGGCAACATTACAAGTTAACATATAAGCAGGCAATCATGCATTTATAAGAAAACTTAAGCATTCATGTTGGCTCGGGCCCGAAAGTAAGCCAAGGAGTAAAACCGTAAAGGAACTTTTCGAGCGACATTATCTAGGGTCGTATAGTGTAGCAATGAAACAGTGCACTAGAAAGAGTATAATGTTCTACTCGAGGCATAGCGGGGTCTAGTTGCAAAAGACAAAGGTAGCATGCAAGGGTCTGTATATAAGCAGTATTTTATTTTCATGTTCTAACACAAGCAATACAA